>PVKM010013771.1:0-29828 GCA_004027735.1 Carollia perspicillata | reverse complement strand
GAGAGAGCAGAATGGCTTCCCCACCTTTTGCTAGTAATGAAAATATCAAGATTGTAAAAAGTAGTGTGTGGAAACCTTGAAGAAAAGTTAAAAAATCCTAACACTTACAAAAACAAATTGGCAGTTCAGTGTATTTCCTTCAAGTTTGTTTCAGCATTTTCCCCCATAATATAATTTAGCGTTCTGCTTTTTCAACTCAATACTTTCTCATTTATTATGAACTCTGTAAAAGTCAATGGCTTAATGACGCTGTCATGTCGCACTGCTGGATAACAGAGTGACTGTCACTGACCCACACATTGTCAGCCTGGTTCTGAGAGAGAGAGAAAGGACGGCCAGACCTTAGTGTTTCAGAAAGAAGTACCAATGGCCCCGGGGGGCACAAGGATTTTTGGTCAGGGCTGTCCCTACCCTTGAAATTCTAGACATATTTACTGGCCACGTGAGGACCGAAGACACCTGCACGTTCCCAAATGTCTCTCACAGGTACAGGGGAGAGTGTTGGAAGGAGTTACCAAGAATGTAGAAGAATTTCATTTCTTTGGGTCCCTGGAAGTCACGTAACTCAGAAGACAACTTTGCATAGTAAACAAGAGACACAGGATTTACAGCCAGAGCAATCTGAGCTGGAACTCAGACACGACCACTCTTTCGGGACTCGGTCCCCACTCATCTGTGAGTGGGGAGCTCTGAGTCTCCTTGCAGGGCTGCTATGTGGATCATATGCAAAGAAAGCATCTTGCACGGTTTCTGGAAAATAGAAGGATCTGGACTGCAGGAGTCCTCAGAAATGACAGGGACATCTGGGTGACCCATTCCACAAATGCGAAGTAAGAGAAGGAAGGTGAACCAACTACGGGTCCCATCAGAGGAAGGGCCTCTTCTGAGCCAAAGATCTTGGTGACCTCAGGCAAGGCTGCTTGCCCACTTGCTGTGGGTGCATGGGCTCCACTAGCAGCCCGCACAGACTCATGCCACCCCGATCCAGCTACCTTAGCAATGGTGTTGGCTTCCTCCTTGTATGCGGAGAGCTCAGTGGATGGGCTAGACTGGCCAACATGCTGGGTTCGGAAACAGCAGAAGAGGGCCTTGAAGATGTTACGTCCACGAGGCTTTTTAAGAGAGGTCTTGGAGACCAGGCCTGGAACAGGAGGAATGACAAAGTGTTAATTACAGAGCATCTCTGCCTGGAGGTACTTCCCCGCGACACTGGAGCTGTACGCCCTCTAGTCTCTAGGCTCCACCAGGGCACGGTATGCGCTTGGCCAACGACCAAATACAGTCAACAGGGAACTGTCCATGTTTACTCCAACATCTTTTCTTCATAGCAAAAACAGCAGGAACCCCCACTTCCTGGTTTGAGAAATGAGCTGCAGAAAATCTGCTCCTCATTTTACGGAGGGTGAGCACTCAAAGATGGCACTAAGTACAGAAACCAGGTGTCCCCCTATTCCGGCAGCAGCGCATTGGCAGTACCTTCAAAGTTAATTCACAAAGACACAAATCCTCCCTTACTAACACCCGTTCCCACAGGCTATCCATCCTAAAACACAGAGCAACCTAGAGACCTTCCCTTCAAGTCAGTGGCACTGTAGTTCTGCCCAAGGTTGGCGTCCCTGGATGCTGGGTCAGTAGAGCCACAGTCCCAAGGAAAAAGCCAATACTTTGTTCATACCCTTGTTTCCTCCCACACTCCAGACACTTCCCTTCACACTCCCCTCCCCTAATTTCAAACCAGAGGCAGGTTAACCCATTGGGACACACACATCTAATGCCGGGTTCTAGCCTGATGTCTCCGACTCCAGACTGCAGCTGCTTAGTTCTGACTTGATAAATTCGGGCCTTGGAAATACAAAACTATTTTAAAAGAAGGCTTGAAGGCAGCCCTAGAAAGGCCAAGCTGATACAAAAAGCTATGGGCATAAAAGGATGAACCAGAAATGACTTCAGAGTATAGCATCCTTTTAAGTTCCTTTTGGTTTTTACACAAACTATTCTGGCAACTGTTGAGAGCTAAAGTTGGAAGACACCAAGGGTCCTCTGGCCAGGAGGTGGCGCCACACAACCACTGCCAGAGTGGTCCTGAGCCACAGGTCTCCCTCCCCAAGCCTGTGTGGGAGGTGGGCCTGAGGATTAAACCTAGCTCTCTCCGTTTTAAAGCACACTGTGCAGGAAAAGAAATGCTGGAAATGCCAGTATCTTCACGGAGGAAAAAGGCAAACAGAATGGCACTGAAGACAACTTGCCCTGCGTTGCTCCCTGTAAGAAAGGAAGGGGAAGGCACCCAGGAGCTCTGCCCGCCAAGTCCTCACAGCACATACCACACTGCCAAGGTGGCCCTTGCAGATACGGTGCTGGAAAAACCATTTAACACCAGTTACTGGGCTGCCTGTGCCCCCTGCAGGGGAGGGGAGAAACCCATACTCTCTTCCCCAGGGCCAAGAAGAGGGGAATGGCTGCTTAGGAGTCAGTCAGTCCGGTGGCCATCAGCACGACCCCAGGGCCACCGGCTTAGCTCTGATTCAACTAAGAGGCGGAGGGATTCCTGCAGGTGCAGGGAGGGTATTCCTGGTCAGTCAGTGGGTCCCCTAAAGCTCTCACTCTCTCCTCAACCTGGGTGAGACCAGATCCCTTGACACCTGTATGAAACCTTTTGGAAAATGATCAGGCCTCCTCCCCAGCAATTACCCGAAAAGCCTGGATATCACTGCTGAGTTCTTGGTCCTGGAAGAACCAACATTTCCAGGGACTAGGGATTTCTGTCAGGAAGAAAGAAAATACACTGGGGACCTCGCTGCAAGGCCCCTGTATCAAGGAGACAAACTTTAGCGCAGAGCCCAGCACTTAAAGGATGAGAGGTTCCTCTGATTTTTCCTACTCAAAACAATCTATGCAGAAACCAGGGGGAAAAGACAGCTTCTCCACCTGCTCGCGTGACCCACATTCAGTTCCAATCCGGGGATTCAAGCAGACTCTGACACAAAGCTCCAAGACCAAAGCCGAACCACCGCTCTTTCTTTGGTTTATGGTTTCTTCACGTAGGACCACAATCAGAGGCTTACCCGGGCAAATGAGCCTTTCTTAAAAGGCCACACAAACCCGAGCCTTTCCTGAAGAGCGGCCGTCAAGAACTCACTCAGCGTCTTAGTGACAGATGCTGTGAAGGCTGAGTAATCCTGGGAGGCGAGGAGGTGAAAGGGGCAGCTGGCTGGGCCACAGAGAGGCCTCACTGGTGCCCGCTGCAGGAGGCCCAACAGCAGAAGGGCTTCGGTCTTAGACAGGGAGCTGGGCGGGGTGGGGCTGGGGGCCACTCGGCTTGGTTTGGGCTCTGCAGGGGATGAGGGTCTTCTCAAAAACAATGTGACTAGGCAGACCCTGGGCCTCAGAGACCACAAATGCCTTAACCTTGGGGTCAGGCGCTCAGAGAAAAGCAAGAGCTGAGGCGCCTGGGAAGGGTACACTGGACCCGTCACAGCAAAGTCATTATTCTTTCCCTCATTGGGGCCCCACTTCCTCCAATACTTCTCTCCAGGTTGTCTGTACTCCTTACCTGTACAAACACTGCCACTGAGAATCCACCAGGGCCTCTTCAGCCTCCCCCTAAACATGGCTGTCTCCTGGCGGGGCCTGCGATGGCCTCAGCCTGGCACATTCATCAGCCTCCAGCTCTCTGTGCAGTGGGCGCTCAGTAACTTGAGCTGAGTGAATGCGTCGAGGGGCCTCAGGGCCTGTCACTTCTAGAGAGCCAGGACTTGTAGAAGTCTTCACTGGTTTGCAACAGCCCAGAAGAGTTCAACGCAGGAAAGGTGCCAGCGTGTGAGAAGAGGAGGGTGGGCTCTGACGGAGCTGAGCGCCTGAGGCCAGCCACTGAGTCTTTCTGGGCCTTGGTCATGTTTACTGAGCACCTACGATTGCTCGGCCTGCGTTAAGACACTTGACACCATTACCTCATTTTGTCCTCACTAAAATCCCATCTGTAGGCACTAATCGTTCATTTTCTAGAAAGAAAACTAAAGCAGAGAGAGGTTAAGTAACCTGCCCAAGATTACACAGGTAGGATAGCAGAGCCAGGATTTGAACTCAGGTCTCCTTGAACCAAGGGCCCCCAACAGCTCAGGGGCACCCTGCATGTTTACTCCCGCAACAACTGGGAGGTGGTGGGGCACTCTCAAGGTCTCTCAGAATGTTTGCTGTTCCTCTCTAGGCTGGGCTGGTAAGGGACCAGTCCAGCTCTTCTTCTTTGCTGTCTTTGTGGGCAGGCCATGAAAGGTGCGAGGGGGAAAACAGCACAAGGCTCTGGGATCCTATTCCAGGGCTCACCTCACCCACGCCCCAGCCCTGCACCTGCTCTCCCTGGCAGTTAGTTACCTGTGCGAGATCAAGAGGACAATGGGAGACTGGGAGGGAGAAGGGCTGGAGCCAGGAGCCTAGGTCCAAGACCTGCTTTGTTCAGCGTGTTTAAGGGTGAGGGGAACACACACCAGAGTGGGATAAGAAACTTGTGTCCAAGAGCCTCTCAAAGGGCTCCCTTGAGCCAGCATTCAGCACTGGGTCCCAGACAGCTAGGTGCAGGCCACCCCCACCCCTCTGTGTTATGACAGGGAAGGGCATAAGACTTACAAGCCCATGAGGATTTCGCTGCACACGACTTCCCTGAGGGAGGACAGAATTCCAGTGGGTGCCATGTAGCCTCATAACGAGTTGCTCTCCCTCCTTCGCCCCCTGCTACTGCTTCGAGGACACCCAGCCCTCCTCTTCTGCCTAACTGCCAACATGCATCTGTTCTCTCTGCTCCAAATACCTGGCTTAGGGCTGGATGCTGGATCGGACCAACACAGAGCTAATGGGGGAGGCTCTGACTTTAAGAAAATGTGCAGGTGGCTGAGAACAGAGAAGCCAGGCTATGAAAAAAAGGGGGGACCTGAGAGGTAACCCCCACACTGAGGATCCCCTGGGATGGGGTCCATGCTTTGCCAGTAACTGACTCAGCCACAGAGCATCTTTGAGTTTCCTCACCCATTAACTGGGACAACAGCAAGACCTCACTCCTGACTGAAATGATAAAAAACCAATACTTACTGTCTGCACAGTAATGTGCTATACAAACAAAAGCTAAATGTTGTGCTCATTTTAATTACCAAAGGGAGATGACCACTATCTGCCAACACTGTGGGCCTCATTCCAGGAGGTCAGCTACAAAAGAATAGGCCATCCGCCCCTGGCATGTGGTTGAAGCTCAAGAAAGATAATGAAAGGTGACAGAGGAACTCTGATCACAGTTCAGGACCAAAAAGTCAAAACAACCCCTACACCTTTTCACAAACCCACTACAAAAGTTGTTTTCCAGCTTGCAACTCCTGAGCCAGTATTCTGCAAATAACCGGAAAGCAGGTGAGAGGCTGTTTCACTTGAGATAAACAAAGCCCTCTCCCCTTGGTCTACCACCACTGCCTCCAAGTAACACCAGATAGGAGCATTTTTTGTCCCTGCCTCTTAAGAAGCTTGCTCATGTATATGCACGCGCACACACACGTACACACGGACTGGCTTTGCCAGGACAACCCTATTTTTAACTTCTCCTGAAGGTCAGGTTCAGATATCACTGTTGCCAACAACACAGCTTCGAGTCCCAGCAAAGGAACTCCTTACACATCTGCCTGGGATTCAGGACAAGGCAAGCTCTCAGGCTACTGGATTTTAACAAGCCCATTCATGTATAAGGATGCTTTCTTGGTTCATCCCTCAGTACTTTCTTCTCCACCATCTCCCATACCCCCACAGCAAAGGATTTAGTCTGGCTATCACTATAAAATGGCCTCTCTGAGGGGCCTCTCCCTCCCCTTAGCTATTGGAAGAGGGAGAGTATTTGGAGCATTTCCGGCCCTTCTTGGCCAGCTGCCTGGGCCCTGCAGCCAAGACACATCTGATTGGGGCTCCCCATGGTGAGGATTCCTCCCAGGTCCTCAGCAAGGGGCATCTGTGCTTTGGCTAAGGACAGGCCCGAAAGTGCCAGGTGGACGGAAGGGCTCTTGGACCAGCAGGTGAGTCGGCAGGGAACAGGAGGGTGAGAGATGCCTAGACATCCCCCACACAGAAAAGCCTGGAAATGACGGGGAGGGTGTACCAGTTTCTACAATGCCCAAATGCTGACACTGTTTGTTTTTGGTTTTTTCTGGATTAACAAGGCAGGCAGGGCCTCACCCAGCTCAGCAACAGTTCCCCAAGTTCCAAAGAGCAGCTGTGTATCTGACAGCATGGACTTTCTTCCTTCTCCAAAAAGTATTTATTTGGGAAAAAGGACTGCATTTAAATACACACAGCCATGGTAAGCCACATGCACAAAGACAGTGAGAGAGCAAGAATGGCGTGGCCTTGCCCTGGCTGGGGTAGCTCAGTGGATTGAACACGGGCCTGTGAAGCAAAGGGTTGCCGGTTCAATTCCCAGTCAGGGCACATGCCTGCGCTGAAGGCCAGGTCCCCAGTAGGGGACACATGAGAGGCAACCACACTGATGTTTCCACATCAGTGATGTGGACCACACACTGATGTTTCTTTCCCACTCTCCTTCCCTTCCCCTCTCTCTAAAAATTAAATAAATATTTTTTTAAAAAAAGAATGGCATGGCCTTCATGTCTCTATTAGTTCTCCTTCCCTGGGCAGGAGGGTTCCCTGCATCTCTAAAGGAGAACTTTCAGTCCTGGTTCCTTAATGCCATCTCTGGGGTAAGGGTGGGGGTCACAGGTCATTGGCTACCTTGCCTCCTGCCCACATTAACAATCTAGTCACTGATCTCAACATAAGCTTCAACTTTCAGGACCTTTCCTCAAGAAGGGTTCAGTTTTGGGAGCAGGGATTCCTGACAACTTCTAAAACATGATCAAGCCCTGGCTGGTGTAGCTCAGTGGATTGAGCGCGGGCCTGTGAAGCAAAGGATCGCGGTTCGATTCCCAGTCAGGGCACATGCCTGGGTTGCAGGCCAGTTCCCAGCAGGGGACACACGAGAGGCAACCATACATTGATATTTCTCTCTCTCTCTTTCCTTCTCCTCTAAAGATAAATAAATAAAATCTTAAAAAAAAAACATGATCAAGATACTCTATCATTTTCAGAATCAGCCTTTAAAAGCAATTGCCAAAACACTCTCCTGGGCGGCCCACATACTTTAAAAACATGCCAGGGTTAGGGTGAGGTTCCCAGAAGCAGCAACAGGTCCTGGATCAGAGATGGAGAAGCCATTTCCTTGCAGCTATATCAGCAGCAGCCTCAGCACCCCGTCCCACACCAGAGGGCTCTTGGGTGCCAGGCAGTGATCTGATGGCCACTGCAGCAGCAGGACTGATCTGAGACACCACCGAGGAAAATCCAAAGGGCTGGATCTTGCCCCTTCCCTAACAGGAGGCTCTGCCCTGTGGAGAGCCAGCAGGGCAGAGATGTGGTTGTGGAGGACTGGAAGCCACACTTGCCCATCCTGAGTCTCTCTCCGCCCGCCCCACTTAAGGAGGTGCTGAGCAGGCCCTTGTGGGAGGCTGGGAGCCTAAGAGAAACCTGCCAAGCAGGACACAAACACCCTCTGGGCAGCTGTTTCACCCCCTGCCTTGGCTCTCTGCTCAGTTCCTGGAATGCTTGGATTTGGTGAAAGACGCAAGAATCCAGTGCTTCTTTCCCGTCTAGCTATGGAAACCTGCTTTAGGTGACACGTGCATGAGAGAGATGGAGAAGAGGAGGGAAGGCACGGGACAAATCAAGAGACTCTCAACCATCTCTCCTCTGACCAGTGAACAAGAGATCACCCAAGTTACCACGGACTTGGCTTTAAATCCTGGCTCTGTCTCGTACAAGGTGCGTGGCCTTGGGCCTCAGTTTCTTCCTCTATAAAATAGGAAGACTAACATTATCTAGTTCACAGAGCTGTGAAGATGACAAGGAGCTCAGGCTGCGTTCTGGCCTTAGTAAACTCTCCTAAGTGTCAGCTACTAGTCATTAAGTAGAAAGAACTTTCATATCCTTATCTCAGTCTCAGTCTCAAAACGTGCATATTGAAAGAGACCATAGAGGTTCTTCTCATTCCAGAGGTCACACAGAGGTAATGGCAAGGCCAACCCTGGGAAACAGCCTTTCCGGTACTCCACCAAACCAATCGCAGTCTCTCTCCCAAACACATACACGAGCAAACTCACTGGTGTTGGCCAACCAATTCCTTCCTTCCTTCCTGCCCCCTGCGGCTGGCCTCTGCAGGAGGACTGGATTCAGGCAGGAAATGCTGCCAGAGTCTGTCCCACCTCTAGGGACAGACCTGGACCTGCTTCTCCCACAGCCCTCAGTGTCACCTGGGACCAACCAGCTAGCATAGGTGTGCCCACCTGGATGGAGAGCGCTGTATCACAAGCTGGGACATACGCTTTCTGCCCCATTTCAGCCTCTCCCAACAGCTCTGTGGTCTTGCCTAAAGCATCTTTCTTCAGTGCGGTTTCCCCACAGGTCCATCAGGAAAGGTCCACACCTCAAGATGCCTCTCCAGGTGGCTTCGCTTACCCAATGCTTGAACTCAAAGGCATTTAAAGCTAGAAACAGTGCCTGGCCCATGGGAAGTACTCCATAAATATTGTCTGTGGTCATCAGTGGATAAGCAAGGGTCATCGCTCTGTTCATTCATATTGCAATTTTAGAAGTTACTTTTAGAAGCCATAGGATCTTTAACAAATACCAAAACTGGGTTTCTCCAGGGGTACTCTTCCTGCTCAGGGCTAAATAGGCAGTTGGGGCCATTGCTGTGCTTAGCTGGCTCTTCTCCAGGGACACCTGTCAGAATCACGGGGAGCATTTGGAACATGTGCAAGCCTGGCCCACCTGCTCGTGCTGATTCACTAGGACCCAGGTGGGGTCTGTATTTTTAGCAAGTGTCACAGGAGATTCTGATGTGTGTCCCTGGCCGAGACCTGATGTCTAAAGGTTGCTAGCGGTCCCTGACTAACCCTTCCAGAACCTGCAGGTGACAGAGGCAGTCTCCTTGGCCCCTTCTCCCACCATATCTCACTGGCTCAGTGTCTCTGCTGAGTTTTCAAAGACTTGTGCCCCAGGGCCTGGTTTTCCTTTCTAGGGGCACTTGCTCTATTCTATCATTGAATCAAAAGACCCAAGCCTGCTGTCTCTTCCTGTCCGTCATTGTCCCTGTGAAAGAGAGGCCCTAGCCCCACTTTACTTTGGAAACAGAAGAGCCGGGATACACCATCGTGGGAAGGGGCTTCCACAGGCTTGTGTTATGCAATTTGAGATTTTCCATGAATGTGCTTGACTCTCACTGGGACTGGAGCCACATTTGCTTCCTGAGAACAGTGCAGGAGATAAAAGGAGTTATAGAATAAAAACAGAGTAAGAGCAAAGTCTGCTGTGGGGACAGGGAGGACTAGGAGTACCTGGGGAGGGAAAGGAAATATCAGGAGGTCCACTCAGAGATCAGGTCCAAGGCTGATGAATGAAACAGGACATTTGCAACCTCCTGCCCAGAGGAAGGCTTGCATGCTTGCTGGAGAGTTCCCATTCTGTAGCACAGACCACTCAGACCTGAGGGGCCAGGCACTCTGCTGGACAAAGAAACTCTGCCGGTTGGCCTCTGGTCCAGAGAGGCATCTAGTTAGTTCCTAGGCAACTTCTCCACTTTGATTTCTACTAGTTCCTTCCTAAGATTTGCCTGTTAATGAGATCATCTGCATCCCAGTTGGGAACTATTCCTCTAGTTCCAAGCAGGGAGAGAATCCTGTCAGGGCCACACCCAATCCCATGTCCCCAAGACTAGTGAGTTAATTGTGTTGCTCCAGCTGGCTGGCCTGAGGCAGGATGAAAAACAGTTTTTTCTGCTGCTTTTCGTGCTTTCTCAATGTTGTACCCCAAAACCACAGCAACGAAGACGTAGCTTAAAACATCTATTTCTCTTCAAAACCCATTTATTTTTTCTCGTTACCAGAATTCCGTAAAAGAAATCTGAATCTCGCTGGGCTCGTTAATTCTCAAAACAAGTAGAGAAGGTAAGAGAGCGCAGCGCACAGTCATCTCAGATCTTCACTGTGGTCACTTCTGAGAGGCCAAGCAACTGCTCAGAGGGCTGAGACTTCAGGTTGAAGAGTTTCACAGTAGGTGCACGACTTCCTGGCCTCTCCCATGCCCAGATGCCCAGGCACCAGGCAGAGCTGCAAAAGCCCCTAGGCACACGCTACTTGCATTAGTACAGACAAAATCCCACCCCAAGTCACACTGGCACAAAGAAGGGGTCTGTGTAGCAAAGTCGTGAGGTTGATCCTTCCAGAAGGCCCAAGCCTTCACATCAGTGTCCCCTCTGACCTCTGGCCACCTGTCTTTAACAATAAAACCCACATGACTGTGTGCTGTTTGCACTGTGTCCTGGGAATGGAAGGGGGCCTGAGTAGCAGTGGTCTGGCTGTGTAAAAAAAGACTTTATTATCAATCACCCACTAAGTACCAGGCATTATAGACATGTCGATATCAAATTCCTATTTCACAGATAAGTCACTCAGAACACTAACGTGATGCGTCAAGTCTCATTGTGAACAGGGAAAGGATCTGCACTCAGGCCTGAAGCAACCAATTTTGCTCGTGAATGAATTCTTTGAAGTAACAATGAACACTTTGCTGCCCTTGCCTCCCCCTCCCTCCACTACCCATCCTGAAATAGGAATAGCAGACAAGACCCCCAAATTACTCAAAACTAGCAGGAACACACCTGAGGAGAAAGAAAAGGATATGTTTGTATATAAATATGTACATAATTACATATTATCTTTCTTTCCAAAACTTTGTTCCAAACACTTCTATTAATAAACTCTCCACAGAATGGCTGGGAGCATCGATTCCCCTTGCCTAGAAATGCGACTAATACAGTATTTACTGTTTTTTTTTTAAAATATTCTTTTAAATTTTACTCATTTGTTTATTGGGATGCCTCTCCACTGTGTCCTGACTGGGGGATGGAACAGCAACCCAGGCTTTGTAAGCCAAACTCAGCAGCCGAACTGCAAACTCCCCGCCCCAGGATGTCAGGCATTTCAAACTTCATTGCTGAGTTAGCAGTACTCCCATGAGCAAACACAAGCTCAAGTCACCCCACAGGCCACTACCCACTCCAAGGCAGGGGGAGGGGGAACTCCAGAGGAGACACAGAAGTGAGCCTCAGCAGCCACAAAGAGGCCAAGACTGAAGAAGGGGGAAGGAGGGAAAGGAACCAGTGGGGCTGGAGGAGCCAGCTACAAAGAGGTACCCTTGACCCTCGAGGGCAAGTTAAGGAAGAAAGCCCCAAGAAGACTCAACCTAAGCCCTGGCTGGTGTGGCTCAGTGGATACGAGTGCACACTGAATTCCCAGTTGGGGCACATGCCTGGATTTTGGGCCAGGTTCCCAGCTGGGGGTGTGAGAAAGACAACCAATGAATGTTTCTCTCCCTCTCTTTCTCCCTCCCTGCCCTGCTCTCCCTAAACATAAATACAATATTAAAGAAAAAAAAATCAGTCTGAGCTTTTCAAGTTAGGGGCCTAGTGACAACTACAGTGAAAGGTGCTTGAACTTTTCCATGACAGAATAAGGCAGAATTTCTCCCTCATGGGGAGAAAGCAGAAGCCAGAAAAAGTTGCCACCATCCTAATTCTTAGGGATGGTCAGCTACAGGAGCCTCCTCAGTTGCACAGCTGAGAAGACAACCCCAGGTGTCATCAACCTCCCCCTGAAAGGAAGGGACATCAGGTCTCACAGAAAACAGAAAAGGTCTACAAGGTCCTGACTCCCCCTGTGGAAGGGCCTGTGGGTCACTGAGCCTTGGAAGAGGCTGCCTCCACCCTCTCATTTCACACTGGGAGGTTCTAGAGGTTGCCTGTTCCCTTGACTCCCCCACCTAACCCCCAAACCCACGGTACAACCCCCCAGCAACAGGGCAACACCCTCATATGGGGCTGCAATAAATGGCCCTTCCCTGGTACTGGTCAAACTGGTACTAACTTCTTTTTTGCTTTGAATATTCCCCACAACCCCGACCTGGCTGTACCAGGAAGCCATTTCACCCATCTCTCCGGGAAGATGATCCGACTCCGGCCCTGTTATCATCTGTGCTTTCTCTGTGCTTTCGGCAACTTTCCTCTACTTCCCCTACCGCAATTCCTTTTGAACCATCAACACACCCAGCCAACGTTAAAGCTCTGAGTGCTAAAGCGGACAAACGTACAAGCAAATAAAAAACACAACCCTGAAATGACAACAATTTCACTAAAAAAACCACTCAAGCTAGGAGCAACTTGTTTTTCTAGAAATTTATTGATTAATAAATTGCCTTACACTTCTTCCCCTTTTTCCAAAAGAAAGAGGGCCTAGGGATGAGGTGCTATGGAGGAGGGGAGGCAAGAAGTTCCTAAAGTAGTTAATTAAAACATTTGTTCCCTATCTTCACTTAAAAAAATATATGCAGGATTTGTTTGTAAACAAGGAGGGACTCAGAAGGTTGGCTTGCTGGTTGTCCAAGCAGCCCAGGAAAAAAGTATGCCTTCTCTGGAATGCAATCAAATCACATGGGGGAGAGAAAGAGAGACCCACGGCTGCTGGCTGAAGAATTCAGATTCCTCCAGGGATAAGTCCGAAGGGCAAGCACATAAAAAAAGGAAATGAAAAACCTAACTCCAAGAAAATCCAACCAGCATCAACAACTGACCGCTGTCAGGAAGCCAGCTGCTTTGCTTGCTGCTGCCGTCTATTCTCTTCCCTGCCATTCGCCCTGTTGAACCCTCAAGCTCTGATTTGTAAGGTGCCCCCCTCAGCAGCCAGCTTTCCCTCACTCCTGGTGTGGTGTTCTCCCCTGGAAGGCACCCTCCTGAGCCCCTATGGAGAGCGCATGAGTGAGGAAGCACAGGGTTGGTCTTTCCCTTCTGATCAACGCTGCCATCTCTGGAATCCTTCCACACCCAAATTTCTTTAGCTTTGCCTAGCTCCTGAGTCCTTTCCTGGGGCGAGGATGGAAAAGAGAGTGAAGTTATCAACATAGAAAGCTTCGCCTTCCTCCTTCTGCCCTCAGCACAGCGGAGCAGCCAGCAGAGGGGTGAAGTTGCAGCCTGGGTCACAGACTGGTTAGTGATGCAGCCAGGGGAGCAGGGAGTCAGGGACTTTGGAGGGGATGAGATCCAAGTAGGCAAAGTTGTCCCCTTTCTCAGGAGAGGCTCATTGAAAGAACAACTAGTGACAGAGGAAGCCCCCCACGAGGAGAATTTGGGAAAGGCTGACACCACCAGCCCAGCTTCTTTGCCCCTAGACAAGTTGGGGGAGCTCCTTAGGGGCCTGAACCCCACGAAAAGTGATCTGTTGACTAATGTTACCAAATAAGGGGACTGGGGACAACACGGAGACCCCGCAGGTGGCCCCCAGACCAAACTCTAGGCCTCCAGGTGTTACACTGCAGCACTAGCCCTTTACACCCCGTTCTGAGGTGGGGGTGAGGTTCAGAGAAGGGTTGTAGCTCCGAATTCGGTCCCAAGAGTGTGCTCTCCCCAGTACAGGGCCAGGTGGCCTCAGTCCGGGAAGTTCTCCAGAAAAAAAAATGACGCTAGTCCTTACACCCCGCGGAAATTCTGTTCGCTCTTCTAGACATTCCTCAAGGCCCGAGGAGGAACGTGGGGGGAGGGGGAAAGAGTTTCGGGGCCTCCACCACGACCAAACTCAAGAGAGATCCCACCCTCGGGTCCTAGCCTTTCCCCCACCCCGGGGGAGGTCGAGGCCTCATCTCCCTCCAGTCCCCAAGCCCACCCCAGAGAGGGCCGCCTGCTGGCCCCCTTGCATCTCCACCTGACCCTCTGGAAGGCGGGGGCCGCGAGCCGAAGCCCACAGACAACTCGCTCTTTTTCGCTGCGCGACTCAGAAACACGCTGGGTCTGATGCCATCGGCGAATTATGTAACCAGGGACACCGCTCCCGGGCTAAACAAACGCGGCTCTGTGTGCAGAGGCGGCCCCGGGGAAGTGCATCGGGGCGGGGAGGGGCTCAGGCCGGGCCTCGGGGTCCGGCTGGTTTGCTCAGAGAAAGCGGCGGGAGGCGGCGGCACGAGAGTCCCGCGCCGCCGAGGTCCGGGGCCCAGTGCAGGGCCGCGGGCAGCCAGGTCAGCTCCACCAGGGCTCGGCCCCTCCCCCATCGCGGCCCCCGCCGCCCCCGCCTCCGAGCTGTGAACTTGGTCACAAGTCTCACCGGACACCGATACCAACCGCAGCCTGGGCGACCTGGGACTAGGGGGGGATGCCCTGGGAAGTGCTGGACTCCAGTCCCGGCTCTATTTCAGCTCGGGACCCCTCCGTCCACTTCACCACTCATCTCTCCTCGGTGTTGGGGCAACGTGCGTTGTAGCGCGGAAAAGTGACGACCCACCTCCCAACTCAGGAGGGAATGGACGCGGGTGGACTCTTGCTTCCAGCGCTACCCCTTAGTCTCTTCCCGGGGGGAGGGGGTGCAGGACGGAGTGACAGCTGCGCAGATGACGCCCCTCCCCCTCGGGCGCCCGGAGTCCGGGGCCCGCGCAACCCCCACGGGGGTCTGAGTATGCACCCGGATGCGGGGGCGGATGGACTCGGGGGTCTGGTCGGAATCGCCGGCTCTGGCCTAGTGGTTTGGGGGCCAGGACTCGGCTTCGGGGATGCGTTAGCCCCCTTCCCGATCGGGGGCGACGCAAAGTTTTGGGAAGTTGCTTGCCCCTACCTTGCTTGGTAAGCACCAGGGCGTCTTCCCTCCGCGCCTGGGTGATGATGGAGCCGTGTTCCATCTAACAATCCCGCGGGCCCGGGCTGGCTGGGCGGGAGGACGGGCGAGCGCGCAGGCTGGGCTGGGCTGGGGGGCCTGGGCGGGGGCCCGCTCCGGCTCCTGCTCGCGAGACTCGGACTCCCACAGCTGTTCACATCCCTGCTCTTGTTCCCTCCCTGGCCCACGAAGGGAGGCGGCCTGTACGGAGAGCAGGAGGCCCGGGCAGCAGCTTCCCCGGGTGCCGCTGGCCCCGATCCCCCGGCGGCAGCTCCGGGCTCCTCAGTTTGGGTCCAACATGGAGAATCCGGAGCGAAAACAAGAGGAGGAAATGGGACACGGGGCGGTTTCCAGGCTCCCCCCTCCCCTCCGTACTCCAGATAAACAACCCGCGGCTGCAGCGCCCACCCCCGCGCGCCTCCCGGCTCCGGACTCTGCCTCTCCACGGCCCACCGGCGCCTCGCGTTGCGGAGCACCGTCCTAGGCCCCGGGACCCTTTGTCAATGAGCAGCCAAGGCTGCGGAACATCCGGAGCTTTGCTATTTCGTTACAGAAAAAGCGACTCCCCGAGGGGGGTGGGGTGGCAGGCGGGCAGGCTGGCAGGGGAGACTTGAAACCGCTCGGGCGCTCCAATTGGCCCTCTCGGAGAAAAGGGGAGTGGCCCCTTCTTACTATGCGGTGCGAGGACCCAACAACATTCCAGTCGCTACGGCCACGCCCCCGGGCCACCCCCCTTTCGTCCCGCTGCTGCCACCCAGTCTCCTCGGCCACACCCCCTTCCCAACAACTTAAAAGGACACTCCGAGGCTCATGTTCCCTTATTCTGTACTGGGGAGTTCTGGTTTACGTGTCTCTTCTCGGGTAACCAGGGCAAGCTGCGAAGCCTAACTCAGGTCTGCCCATGATGGGAGGGTTCAGAGCAGTTTTCTTCTGGCTTGGCCCTCGAATCGTGGACCTACTATTTCACATAAAAGAGAACGACCATCGAATCCGGAAAGACAGTCGCGGGACTCCAGAGTATCAGCGCTGGAACTGACTTCGTAATGTCTGACCCCCCACTTCATATGAGACGTGAGGTGCAGGCGTGTGCTCAAAGCCACTTATTTGTATTCAGGATTTCCACTTTTCTCCCCATCCTCCAAACCCAGTCCTGCCCTCTTCCATCCCCCTTGTGCCCCTAGTACCAGTCTCAATTTAGATGGATGGAGGTCTCTAAGGGAAGAGCTTCAGGCCCATGGACTTTTGCTGGCCTCCTTCCTTGCTCTTAGGCCCCGGGAACCCTTCACTGGCTATGGCTCCTGGATTCCTGTGGCTCAAGGTGAGGGATATACATTTGTCCCCAAGAAGTAGGAGCTTCAGCAAGGCAAGTTTCAGCTTTATATTAGGTCTTTCCCTATGAGTTACATCTGACCAGAGGTGACATGCACTGCCTTGGGAGGAAGGGAACTGTTAAAAGTCAAGGCTGGCAAGAAGGGTGATGTACAGTGAGATTGCATTGGGTGACTTCTGAGCTACCCAACCCTAAGTCTGTGATTCGGTGAAACTCACCCTGCCAGGGAAGAGGCTTTCCAGAAAGGTCAAGATTTTTCTGGTCCCTGAGGAGTGAAGGTAGCTGATGGCCTTCGTGCTACAGTCCCCATTGCACCAGTCTCACTGGGGGTCGGAGGACAAGCAGGTCATCCCTCAAGTATCTGCTCCCCACGAGTGTATGTGCGTGTGCCTCACCAGTTCTCATATGTGCCTGTTCCTTCTGTTCCTACACACACACACACACACACACACACAACCTTTTTACATAACATTTTAATGGGAATGCTGTTTTTGCAAGATGAGAGTTGTTACAGAAGATCTGAATGATGCTTATGTAACTTCAAACACTGAGTTTGGGTGGATCTCAATTCATTAACAGAAGGAAAAAAGGAGAAATTCTCACATATTTATTTACCTCCCACCATTAACAAAATATCGTTAAAACAATATAATTCTTAAGGTAAATCTTCAATAGTCAGGTTTCTAGGGTGCCTTTTTGGGTCCTGCCCCCACCTTCTTGCAAGGCAGCTCAGGTGCAGTGCAAGGAGGATTACGGGCAGGAGCAGGGGGCAGGGGACTGAGGGGTACTGGCTACCCCTCAGTCTGTAGGGTTGGACAGGACACTTTACATCTCTACACTTCCCATTTCCTTATCCATAGAGGCAATCCCTCCCTAGTTTATAGTTTACAAAGTACTTTCACCTACATTATCTGTCTCTTCTTTGCGCCTGACGGGGGAAATGCCCATTTTCTAGATGAGGACACAGGGTATGGAAAGGTTAATGGACTCACCTAAGGTCTCATAGCTTGTTAAGAATAGGCAGGACTAGAAGTTGTCTTTAGACTTTAAGACTAGAACTCTTGACATTTGACCATAGTTCCTTTCCTATGTATAGGATGGAGGAGATGCTAAGAACTCTGACTGCATCACGTCTTCTGGGAAGCCCTTCCAGGTATCCACTCTCAGGTCAGGGCTTTGTAGCCCGCTACATACTCTCTCAGAGCCCTATGCATCATGTCTTACAACTGTTAGTTTGCCTATTGGCTTCCCAACCAGAAGATGATGGATTAAGACTAGAGACTATATTATTCACTTATTAGTCTCTTGTGCCTAGCACAGGGCCTGCGCAGAGCAGGCAGCCTTTATGTGTTTGCCGCATGAATCTTGATTCTGTGCCTTACCCAGTGTTCTTTCACACGGGTTCAGTGACTCACAGCAAGAATCACATTTTATATTGTGAAAAAGCTGAAATAAGTTTCACGGGGACAGTACTTGTCCCTGCTCTATGCATGCACCCTGACATTTTCTATTGTATTTATTGCATTCTGCTTCATTTTTTAAAAAGATTTTATTTATTTTTTTAGAGAGGGGAAGGGAGGGAGAAAGAGAAGGAGAGAAACAATGTGTGATTGCCTCTCGTGTGCCCCGCCACTGGGGACCCAGCCTGCAACCAAGGCATATGCCTTGACTGAGAATCGAACTGGGGACCCTTTGGTTCTCAGGCCAACACTAATCTACTGAGCCACACCAGCCAGGGCTCTTTTTCATTTTTTTTAAAGGTGCTGGCCATAACCATCTATATTGATGTCATGATCCACCTCCAGCTTGTGATCTACAGTTGGAAATCTGCTTTCATCACTGGTTTGCTGTGGATACCTTCGGCCCTCGGGCCTTGTGTTTGCCACCTGTGGGTTAGAAGGTTAAGGCCAAAGCCAGGGCCCTCTAGGCATAACAACTCTCCCAAGAGAAAGCTTTGGACTCTGGTCACCTCTCCGCTCCATTCCTTTACCTCAGCTGGTGGGAGGCAGTTTGGAAGCAGCACTCCCCACACCCCAGTGCAGGAAGTGAGGTGGCGAGGGTACAGCTCAAAGGAGGGGCAGTCCCTCTGTGTCCCAAGGCTATTCAAGTTGGACTGCATGTTCATGAGCCACGGTTTGGGAAAGGGAAACAGAACTGGAATCTTCTGTGGGAGTCACATGTTTGCTTTAGGACTCTATCCCTTTACCCATAGAAAATGAAGATAGGGTTGGGCTGATAGACACCTTTCATGACCTTCTGATGTCATTGAAATGTTCCATTAAAATTAAAACTTCTTTTTTATTACAAACAGAACACATGTTTTCTTGGTTTGTCTGACTGTTCCTGAGAGTCTCACTTCCGCTTTGTATTGTAACTGGGAAGGTGGGGTCTCAGCCCCGGGGTTCTAGAGCCCTGTGCCCTGCTGTCACCTGGTTTGGGACCATTCTGACTGCTCAGAGCAAGGTCCTGGCATTGAGGTGGGGTGGGCTGAGGGAAGGAGAGCCAGTGACAGTGACTGAATAGCTGTGGGACTGCCAGATACTGGGGCTGGGGAAGAAGGGAGAAGCCTGTGGAAGCAGGTATAGGCTTCTCTGTAGGGCAGCCTGGGAAACCTCACTGGGGCTTCCGATTTGGGGTAATGCATTCTGCAAGGTGCAGGCCTGCTCATCAGCCCATCCCTACCACTTACTTACTGAGCCTCGTGATTAAGTTCCCTCATATTAAAATGGGGATAACAGGAGTCTACTTCATAGGTTATTGTGAACGTTGAAGATTCAATGAGATAATATATTTCATTTAATGAGATAGCACCCAAAACACTGGAAGTGCTCAATAAATAACACTCTCATCATTAATCATTCCTCCAAACCTGTCCCTTCTGTATCCATCATATGCCAAGATCCCCAAACCAAAACCTGAGGTCGCCAAAGACTCTTCCTCCCCACTCATAACTGTCCCATATCTGTCCCGAAGGTCAATGGCTCTTCCCCTCACGACTATTCCTGTGGCAGTTTTGTTCTTTCCGTTTTTACTGCTGCTGTCTCAGGGAAGGCTGGCCACAGGCTCCTAATCAACTTCTTTCCGTCTCTAGGTCCCCAACCCAAATCCATCCCCAGCTCTCCTAGGAGATGCAAATCTGATCCTGCCTGTATGTAATGATTCAGCAATTCCCCCAAGACTTTCAGGACCAGGCTTGGATGCCAGCTCTGGCTCCTGTTGGCTTACCTGCTCCATGTCCAACCCCTTCCCCACAATTCACACCTTCTGTCTAGAGGAACTAAGCAGCTGGGAATCTTTGATGCCTTGTGCCTGCACATTTTTACACAGGCAGTTCTCTGCTTGGATACACTTCCCTGTCCTGTGTGATGACTCCTCACCCTTTAAAATACAATTCAGCCCTGGCTGGTGTAGCTCAGTAGATTGAGTGCAGGCCTTTGATCCACAGAGGACCGCCAGTTTGATTCCCAGTCAGGGCACAAGCCTGGGTTCCAGGCCTGGTCCTCAGGAGGGGGCATGCGATAGGCAACCATGCATTGATGTTTCTCTCCCTCTCTCTAAAAATAAATAAATAAAATCTCTAAAAGCTCTTAAAAGCCCTGGCTGGTGTGCAGCTGTCACTGGTTCAATTCCTGTTCAGTTCCCTGTCAGGGCACATGCCTGCATTGCAAGCCAGGTCTCCAGTTGGGGAAGTGCGAGCGACAACCCGGTATAGATGTTTCTCTCCCATATCTGTTTCTCTTCCTCTCTTTCTCTTTCCCTTCCCCTCTCTGAAAAATAAATAAAATCTTTAAAAAAATACAAGTCAGGTGCTACCTCTTCCTCACTGCCTTCCCGGGGTCCAGCCTGATTCCGATGCTCCTGTGTGCTCCTGTATTTACGTTCTGGTTTACTTGACTGTTCTCCCACTCCAGTGTCAGCTCCTTGAGGGCAGGGACTGTCTTCCTTTTTTTTTTTTAATCCACACCCCTCATGCCTCTAACGGAGCCTGGCACACACAGCAGGCTCCGTTGAAAAGCAGTCCTAGCAAACACCTTCCTCTCTGGGCACGGGTGATTGCATGGGCCACTGAGACAGGGAGGGAGGCTGGGAGGCGGCCTCCTAAGGCACTTTCTCCACCGCCCAGGGCCAGGGAGTCCCAGACACGGAGCTGAGGCGCGCAGCCTGACCACCACCACAGGTACAGGAGTCACGTCCTACCTAACCAGGGCTTTGTGAAACTGACAGACCTCACCTAGGAGTTTAGAAAGGGAGCGTGGGGTGCATGCACCCGCAGCAGGGCACATCCTCGACCTCCCACCCCGCGGACACTGTTCGAGAACGTAAGATAGGGGCAAATGGAACTATTTGGAGCGGGAGCAGGCGGGCCTAGCTAGGATTCCCGTTTCCACGGATCCTGGTTCCTCGGCAGCACAGCCTCCCCCTCCCCCCACCGAGTCCTGGGCGGTCACGTGACCTGCGCCCCTAGCAGCCACTAATCGCCTGGCTCCAGCCCTTCTCCTAAATAGGGAAGCTACTGGAGCAGATCGAGTTTCTCGGGCGGTATTTACAGGTTCCCTGGACCAAGCCAAACCTCCTCCTTCCCTCACAATCCGGGCTAGAACTGTGGGGAAAGGAGGGAAGGGCCCCTCCTACGCCCCACCCCCACACCTCCAGCCCTCCCGGCCCAGGCGCCGCCGCTCCCTCCCTCCCGGCGGTTCAGCTGGCCCCTTTGGGGGCTCAGCTTAGGTCTCTGCATTCCAAACCGCGGGCGGCCCTTTGAGGTCTGGTGGTGCTGTGGGGGTGGGGCGACAGGAAGTCCCTGACCCAGGCTAGCGACTTAGAGGTTTGCAGTGATGCAGATTCTAGTCCCTTCTCCCCAGGCCTCGATGGGGCCAGATTCGTTTTGGCTCCTAGAGCTTTGGGAGTGATGCATGGTGGGTTTTTACCCTCCAGTGCCTACTATGTGTCTGGCTTTTGCCTAATACTCAGGCTTCTTACCTCCGCTCCTCCCTGCGCTCCAGGCAAGAGCCGCATGCCTTTCCAGTGGAAGACACAGGCCGGGAGTCACCAAGGCTTGCTAGCTTGAAGGGCTAGAATCCCAGCTCTTGGCCTGCAAAATGGACAGGGAGGTGATAACACTGGGTAGAACCAGTCGCTCAGTTTAGGCCAAGATCTAACCTTGTTAGGCAGGCCAAAGCAAGAGCTAACCGTGTCCCCTCTATTTAACCTGGGCCCCAGACCTCTGAGAGCCGTACTTTGGCCCTGGACGGGGAAACTGAGAAGAGACTGATTTCCTTTCTGCCTGGGCAGACAGATAATCACTAACCTGCTCGCTTTATTCTAGTGTGGACACAGACGGGCCGCCCTACACTGGAGCTGCTCTGGGTCACACGAAGGGGCCCTGGCTTCTTCATGGGATCGAGGCAGGAGTGTGTAAACTATAGTTAAGGCACTGGCCATTACCATTGCCCACTTGGCTGAAAAGTGTGACCTTGTAGGACAGAGAATAGACAGAATGGAGATGGCAGAAGGGAGGCATGTTTTGGATGAAGGCAGAGGTATGAATTTTTTGCGAGTCATTAATTCCCCCATTCTAATATTCCTTGAGACCTTACTAAGTGTGAGTCCTATATTTAGCCATTTGCATGATCATCGACTATTTTACTACACCAGGCCTCATCCTGAGGTTAGATCCAGTAAGAGCGTTCCTGCCTTCATAGAGCTTGCAGTTTAGTGGGCATGCCAGCCAAGTGAGGGGCACTTACCGTACAGTGTGCTCAGAGCAACGGTGGGCAGCACAGTTGCATGAAGGCACAGGGGAAGTGCGCTTTTGTCCTGATCGGGTTGGAGAGGAGAATGGCTGTGGAGGAAGTGTTATTTAAGGTAAGGTCTAACTATAAACCATAATTAATCTGTTGTGAGAATGAAGGAGGAAAGAGTTAGCTTCTAGGTAGAGGGCATAGTGCATGCAAAGTCCCAGAAGACGATCTGGAACCTGACAGTTCAGTGGGGCTGGAGTACAGCCATCTCGGCATGGCTGATGGAGCAGGAGGAGATGGAGAGACTGTCGGGGAGAGGAAGCTGGCTGTGCTGATGAGTGATGCCCAACTGGGAGAGGATGAGAGTAGAGAAACCCTTGCTCCTTTGAGTTCAGCATGCTATAGTGGAGGATGTGACACCTCCTTCGATAGATGCTTTATACAATTAATATTTATTTTTATCAAGATAGTACATATACTATCTTGTGTCACTGTACAAGATAGTATAGTGGGACACAGAAGTCCCACTGGCCTTTCTCCCAATCTTTCATCTTGCTCCCCAGGGGTGACCACTTCTGCTGTTTCTGCTGGTATTTCGTTCTGCATTTCTGAATAATATATGTCGTGCTATTTTGGATTCATCTGTCCAATTTCTTGGCTTCTCGTTTTGGTAGATGACGATTTTGATTCTCTTACATGCTTCTCCCTCGTCCCCATTTTGTTTATATAATTTATAGTTAACTGTATGTTCAGCGACTCCACTATTGACTTTGAAAATATTGTTTGCTTTTGAGGCAAGTGTTCCGATTACATTTCCTTTGCGAACATAACTTTCTGTTGTGTGCTCTGTTTACATTCCCTTCCTTGTACAACTTTTTTGTTTTTCCTGGAGTAAATGGCTTCAGTTTTGTTTATCTTCACCCAAGGATATATTTTTTATAATTAATTTGAGAGAGAATGAGAGAGAGAGAGAGAGACATTGATTGGTTGTCCCCCATACGTGCCCTGACCAGGGATCAAACCTGCAGCTTAGGCATATGCCCTGACCGGGAATGGAACCCACAACTTTTTAGGTGTATAGGACAACGCTGCAACCAACTGAGCCCCCTGGCCAGTGCTAATTGCCTCATTTTTTGTTTGCTTGGTTTTCTTTGAATCTCTGGCTCCATCTTCCCACACCTTTCAACAGTTCTGTAAAACACCTTCTTAGTATAATTATGCATATGGCCAAACCTGTCATGTAATCTTACTGGTTCTGTTTTGGTTTTCCGCGGAGATGTTTGTCCTGGTACGCTTTTCTCTGGAGGTGCTGCTCTCTGGGCCAGCACCCTTGCTACCCTCAGATGTACCATTGCCCGTAGTTAAGAATTCCCTTTGCCCTTTCCTCTTTCGGGGACCCAGTGTCTTCCTTTTTCTCAGTCGACTCCCTTGTGTGGATGAAGCACATCCTCCAGTAGCTTCCTGAGAAAGAGTGCCTGGGAGGTAACATTCCAGAGAGTTCTGCATATCTCAAAGGTCTTCATCCCACCCTCACCAAGGAGGAATAGTTTTGACTGGGTATAGAATTTTAGGTTGAAAATTCTTTTTCTTCAGAATTTTGAAGACATTGCTCCTTTGCTTTTCATCTTCCAATTTTGCAGTTGGGGAGTCTCATGCTATTTTGATTCCTGAGACTTTGAATTCATCTCCCCCAATCTCACCCCTGACTTTTAGGATTTTCTCTTTTCTCTCTGATATATTGAAATGTCACAGTATATTGGCATGGATTGTTATTTGTTCATTTTTCTAGGCACCTGAGAGTTCTTTTTAATCTAACTATGTTTTTTCTGAGTGTGGCCCCTTGACTAGCGCATCAACTGTCACCTGTGGGGAAATGGGAGAAATGCACATGTGGAGCCCCTCCCACATCTACCGATTTGGAAACAGGGACAGGGCCAGCCAGGCGGGGCAATGCGTGCTTAAAAGGCTCTCAGGGCCCTGGCTGGTGTAGCTCAGTGGATTGAGCGTGGGTCTGCGAACCAAAGGATCCAGGTTCCATTCCCAGTCAGGGCACACGCCTGGGTTGTGGGCCAGTTCCCGGCAGGGGACGCACGAGAGGCAACCACACATTGATGTTTCTCTCCCTCCCTCCTTCCCTTTCCCTCTAAAGATAAAGAAATAAAATGTTAAAAAAAAGGCTCTCCGGTGTTCTGATTCATGCTAAATTTTAAAAACCTCTCTTCTAAAGTTTAGGTCCCTTTGTTTTGGGAGGGTTTTTTTGTTTTGTTTTTTAATTTCAATTTTTTTTATTTTAATTGTTATTCAAGTACATTTTTCTGTCTTTTACTCCCGTTCCAGTCCACCCCTCCCCACTTTGTTTTGTTTTTTTAAATTTCCTTGAAATTTCTGCAACTTCTATTATTTGGAATACTGGACCTCTTGGATTGATCTTCCAAGTCTCTTATTATTTTTCTATTGACCATTTATTTCTTCTGTTTTTTAATCTTAATTAAGATTTCCTCAATGTTATATCCCAATCCATTTACTATGTTGTTATGATCTTTTATTTCAAAAATTTTTTTCAAGAGTGTTTTCATGTTCCCTGTTTTTTCTTCTCTTTTAAAAATGGTTTCACCCTGACTGGTGTGGCTCAGTTGGTCAGCATCATCTCGCAAAGTGCAAGGTCACTGGTGTGATTTCCAGTCAGGGCACGTGCCTGGGCTGAGGGTCGGCCCTGGCTGGGTGTGAGTGTGAGGAGACCCATCAGTGTTTCTCTCCCGAGTCCGTGTTTCTCTCCCTCCCTTCCCCTCTCTAAAAAATACATAAATAAAATCTTTAAAAAATAGTAACATAAAAATGGTTTCATGTTTTTGTTTTTTGGATTCTTGCAGTATCTTATCTCCTAGAGGATATCAATTTGAAGTGTTCTCCTTGTATTGTCCCTGTTTCCTCTGACTTAATGTTTTCTGTTTTTTTGATTGGTATCATGTTGGAGACTTCCTCAGACGTCTGGTCTTCTTGGCCGTCCATTCACACTGGAGAAGGAGGCGCGCGGGAGCCAGTGGAAGCTCACAGCCTGGGCTCACATCATGGTAGGGATTAGATGGCTGGCTGGACTCTTCACTGGATTAGAACCCCAGTTGTCTGGGATATCTGATGGCACTTTTCTTTTTTTCCAAAGAAGTATCCTCTAGTCTGGACTCTCCCGTTTGAACATTGTAAACCCACTCACTCAGAGTCCCAGAGCTGGGAGTGTGTAGATTGTGGAGAGGTGTGCGGCAAGCGGGCTGAACAGCAAGATGCAGACCGACTGACGGAGACTCACTCCGTTTTTTATTCCAGTCCTTCTTCACCACCTCCACCCTCTCTGCAAAGTCCAGAGTCTCTCTGTTTCAGTGTCTCCAGACTCCGACTTTCTGTCTCTTACATGAGTGGGGAGGGGACACGATAAGTCCCTTGATTGTGCTGAGAACAGCTGGGTTTCCTGACTGTCTAATTACCCTTTAAATAGATCTTCGAACAATTCTTCAGTTTTTAGACCCCTGCCTTTTCTACTTCTAATTCCTGGGCTGCTCTGGGCTTCTGAGGGAGGAATCAGCTTGCCTCTTATGGCTGTATGCCTCTGGAGGTTTGGGGCCTGCTTCTCCTTGCCTTCGGCCACTCTCTCATCCACTTTCTGTTTTTATATGATGTGGTTCAGGATTCTAAGTGTCTCCTAGTTTAGTTGAAGCTGGAGTTTGGGTTTCTTTTTCTTTTCTTGTCATTCAGGGGTGACTTTTTGAGAGACAGGGACAGAAAGGGCTTTACTCCAGCATCCCGTGACCAAAGACGGAGATGCCTTCCTGAGGTGGACAGGTGTGAGATCCTTGCCCTGCTGCTGGAGGGTTAGGGAGGAGGTTGTCTGTAGGAGGAAGATGAGCAGGGGGAGGAGAGAGGCTTTAGGAGCTTAGAAGAGCTGCTGAGAGGACTTGATGAGGAACCCCCTAGAGGTGACAAGAGTTGGTACTAGGTCCCAGTACAGCCTGGTTGAGGTGAGACAGGGATGGAGGAAGTAAGCAGTGGTGGTGGGGAAGGTAACGCTCAGTTCAGAGGGAGCGAGCAAGAGGGGCGGGGGCATTCCAAAACCAGAGGGAGGGGCAGTGAAGTGGCTGGCCTTGGGGCAGGCCATTCGCCATCAGACAGAAGAGGATAAGAAGATATTGACCACTAACTGGATGTTGATGTGGCCAAGAACTGGACCAAGTTCTTCAAAGCAGGCTCTGTGGAAGTGGGGAGCCAAGAAGAGGAAGGACAAGAGTTTGAGGTCAAAGAAGGAAGGTCTGAGTCTCAGATTTGAGGGCGGTGATGATGGAGTCTTAGGTCCAGGGTTGGGAGAGCTGCGCAAGTGCTGAACAGCAAAGTAGCACGTCCTCGACAGGGGTGGGAGATGATTTGGGAGGAAAATGGCCGCAAAAATGTTCAAGTCTTCTGAAGGAAAGGCAGTGGGTGGGAGAGGCCAGACATCTAGATGGATGGCCTCTTGGACACCAAGGAAGGACAGAATTTTTTAAAGGGAGGATGGTCACTTCCGTCCACTTCAATATGAATATCTGGTGACTCACCTTCCCCAGGTTACGTAGCCTGGCAGTATAGTCACAGTAAAGTCACCTGTAATGTACAACCTCCAATCTGGCTCTCAAAACCCAACAGACCTTTCCCTGGGTTTAAGGCTATTTCACGCCTGAGTCTGTGTGGCCATTCTATTCGATTTCATGGGTGTGTGCTGACGTCACCCCTCCTGGCCGTGAATGCTGCTCCTGCCACTCCTCGCCGAGAAGCCCCAGAGCTGCCTCAGCCAGGATTCAGTGGTTACAGGCCACGGAAACCAACTCTGGCTAACTTAAGCAGAAAAACAATTTGTTGGAAGGTTATTGGGCAGCTCAAAGATTCAGCAGCCACTCCCTACCTTTTTTTTTTTCTGTGCTAGTAAGCGTCAATTTTGTTCCTGGATTTACCTGCCCTGTACCCAGGGAAGGAGACCCTTCTCAGCCACAGGTGATACATATTGATAAGTCTAAGTAGCCAGTCAGGTGGTTCTGCCTCCTTGCCAGTGATTGGTTAGACCTAGGTATGTGCTGAAACCCTGGCAAAGGAGACATAAGGGGAAGCCCACTAGGCCAGTGATCTGGACAGGATCACAGAGAAACTGACTGGAGACTTGACTTTATTGAAGGTGGAATTCACCCTCTCTGCCTCTGAAAAATGATATACTTGCTCATTGTTTAAGCCACTTTTAGTTGGTCTCCTATTCCTTTTAAGCAAAGGATGCTGACTGACACTTAATGCTAGGCAGCTTTCCCGGGGACTTGGTGGGGTACAGGAGGGGAAAATAAGCTGATGATTAAGTAGGACAGAATTGGTAAGTTTTCAATATAAAGGAGACTGACGCATCTTTTGGAGACACAGGATGATCTAATAGGTAAGAATGGACTGAAAGTGCTCGAAAGGAGGGGAATAACTGAGGGCGGAGGCCACCGCTCATTAAGCAGACACTGTATGCCAGGAGCCACGAGAGGGCCTAGGACAGAGTGATGGGCAGAAGACAGGACCCCTGCTCCCTGGGGCGTTCAGTCTGGGTGGGTGGAGAGACAATGAGCCTGCAAATAATGAAATTAACAGGATAAGATAAGGGAAAGTAATTTTAGTGGGGGAGAGTCGTTGATTTTGATAGAGGGTGGTCAAGAAAGTTCCCTCTCAAGAGGAGACCCAAAGGGTGAGAATAAGCCAGGTCAAGTAGAGATTCCAGAAAATGCCTTAGGGTAGCAGTTGGCTCTGTCCTGCCTGGGACTCCAGTGTTCATTCCCTAATGGCAGAAAGATGGCAGTAGAGCTGGCCTGGGAGGCTCAGGCAGGGCAGGAGTGAGAGAGTAGCTGGAGACCTGCATTTGCCCAGGTCTGGTGTGGACATCACCTCCCCTGGGGTAGATAGGCTGGGAACCTTGGTGTCATTTGAATGGAGTGTTTGGATGGAGAGCCTGTGGGTTGAAGGAAGGACACCTGAGGCCAGCAGATGATCATCTGGTCCCTGAGTGCCAGCTGCCTCCTGTCTCTCCCTGCCCATCTAGTCTGGAGTTTCAACATGTCCCCCTGTTTTTAACGTGTCTTAGTTTAGGCTACTACAGAAGAAGACCATAGACTAAGTGGCTTATAAACAGCAGAAATCCATTTCTCACAATTCTGGAGGCTGGCAAGTCCAAGATCAAGGTGCTGGCAGATTCAGTGTCCGTGAGGTTCTGGCTATCTTCTAGCTGTGCCCTCCCATGGCAGAGGGGAAAGAGAGCTCTAAGGGGTCTCTTTAATAAGGGCACTAATCCCATTTCACTTGGAACTCACGAACCAATGACCTCCCAAAGGCCTCCTCTCCAAATACATTAGGGATTCGAATCTCCACATGGGAATTTTGGGGGAACACAAATATTCAGCCCATCAGCCCATAACAAACGGGTCAACCAAATCACTTACAAAGTGTTTTTTTTAATGTTATTTATTTATCTTTAGAGGGGGAGGGAAGGAGAGAGGGAGAGAAATATCAATGTATGGTTGCTTTTCACGCGTCCCCCGCAGGTAACTGGCCTGCAACCCAGGCATGTGCCCTGACTGGGAATCGAACCGCGATCCTTTGGTTCGAAGGCCCGTGCTCAGTGGATTGAGCGCGGGCCTCGAACACACCAGCCAGGGCTCAGAGTGTTTATGTTTTACGTAGCTTCTGCTGGGAGTTTGTGTGGGGTAGGTACCACAACAGAAAGATGAGACCTGGTCTCAAGGAGCTTGCTGATCAAGGATTCAAGGACACTGCATCTAAAACAATTAGAAAACAATTTCTCAGCAGAAAATCAAGGACACCCGATAGAGTTATACACCATAGGCAGCTCTCGCAAGTCCTCCCTATCTGCTGCGTCAGTCATACCTCCTAGCACCCAGCCTAGCACCAGAGGTCCTCCTTTCCTTGTCCACTACTCCCTTCTTCCTTCAGGGTCAGGGCAGACTATTTCTTACTAGCCCCCCAGATCCCTTTGAGGGTGATTCATCACGTTGGAGCTTGACACATAATTTCTGCTCATCCTGTGCCACGTTCCTTCTGTCTCCTGGAGATAGGAAGGAGGAGGAGGAGAGACAGCCAGTCATTTGGACTGAGACTCCTTTGCCCAGAGGGGACAGTGCCACAGTGGGGCGTGTCAAGACCCTACCCAGCAAAACATCCTCGTCTGGGGGATCCTGTAGCAAATACTGAATGCTCACTTTGTTGGTCTGTTGAAAAGGCAGACCCCTAACATTTTTCTTGTATTATCTTATTAAATCCATACAACAGTCCTACAAGATAGGGACCTTATTCCATTTTATGATTAGGGAAACTAAAACGCAGAGAGTCAAAGTCACTTGCCCTTCTCAGAGTCAGTGGTGCAGCCAGTGTTTGAACCCAAGCAGCCTGACTGCGCATCCCTGGTTCACTCCGCTGCGGGCGCTGCCAAATGGGCTCGTTCTAGGAATTTCCCTTTTTCTTGCCACAACATTAGGAACTGAGTTACAGGCCATTATGAGCAAGGACCGTTTCCCTCTCCTCCCTGGAGGAGGAGTGGGAGCTGGGTTCCAAGAGAAGAGGGATTCCAGAAGAGACTGCCATTTTGGCTATTTTTCCTCAATGTTCCCCAGGCAGGGAGCTCTAGCTTTTGATTTGCCAGAGTCAGCCTTTAGCCAGGGCCTTTCCTATAGCTGGAACCCGTCACCCTGTGGCTCAGGGGCCATTCCTGTGTGAGAGCCAGAGAGGACAAAGCAAGCACTGGCTGGGGGTAGGGTTTCCGGTGATGATGTTCCCTTTGCCTTGTCTATAAAAAGCACCAGCATGATCTACCCCATTTATGGTGGAGGCTAGGGTGGCACAGTGTGCGGGAGGAGGAAGAAGCAGCATGAAACAGCTCCTTTTTGCCTCCCTAGATTTTCTTCCAAAATGCTGTCAGCACTGCCAGTTGGAAAATATTTT
>PVKM010013770.1:0-29845 GCA_004027735.1 Carollia perspicillata | reverse complement strand
TGGACATGAACTAAGTGGGGGGGATGCTGGACGGAGAGGGGGTGCAGAGTGAGGGGGATATAGGGAAGGAAAAAAATGAGACAACTGTGATAGCATAATCAATAAAATACACTTTTTAAAAAAGCTCAGTACTTAAATCAAGCTAAGTACTTAAAATTAGTTCAGAGCCTTGATTATTTCAATAATTGAAACATATATCCTCAATTAGAAATTACTAAGGTGTAGTTCCTAACTCTGGTTTCAAAGCCATTATTTTACAATTTTGGATACTGGGATAAAAGACAAACCATTTCACACATAATTCCATGGATTTGCCACTGCAACTATAGTCTTTTCATCATCTGTAAGAGGGCTTCACCATTAAATTCTACATTTCGATCACAGCACTATGGTAAGAAAACTACATACTCATTAGCCCTGGCTGCTCTAGTCTAGAGGAAGTACCTTTCCTTGCTTTCTCCATTCAGCTTTGTTGACTAAGCCAAGTAGTCCCCCCAATCTGATTTCTTATAAGTTCTCATTTTTAAAATTTCTTCGAGTAATATTGTACCATGTTAAATTAACAACTGAAGTAGAAACTAGCATCTCGGAGCTTTGGTAGAATGACAGAGAAATTGGTACAGTGGTGTTGTACAAATGTGCTCATTCTAACAGTGCAAGAACCCACATTTTGGGATACAACAAATGAATGTTGAATAATTTTTGAAATATATTTTCAATTATCATTAATATTCACATGTTTACATAATTCCCATGCAAGGATTTTCTCACATTATCTGTTTTGTTTCATATGCATTACAGTGAAAATGACGCCAACATTAACTTCATACAAAAAGTCCTTGAAAAAATACTAGATAATCCTCTTTCAAACATGGCATAATGCAAGGGTTACATTAACTTACAACTTTCAATATTATTGCTGATCCAAATGCCAACAATCTAAATGGCACAACTTTATGTCAAACTCTTCCTCTTTGTGGCTGATTAATCCCTCTGTCCCTGGCAGGACAGCTGACTTATATGGCACATAGTCCTATGTTTCATTTTGAAATTGAGAACTGCTTTAGCATAAATCTCAATCATCAAAAGAACATCTAGGTCAGATTAACTAAATCTCCTAGGCTTCTGTCATCATCTACATTGCTGGCTTTTCTCTTAACGTCTTATTGAATTTTAAACACTGCAAGTTGAAAGCAAAAATAGAAAAATAATAAAAACACAGAGAAGAATAGAATTCTAACTGGGATGTTGACTATAACTTATCAAAAACCAGTTAATGCTTAATTAAAACAATGGACTCACTTCTAGTTTCTTGTTTTTGCTATAAACAATCTAATTAATGAACAGTGAGAATAAAATAATCGTTATAATTTAAAAAATGGCATGGCTGTCTCCACCTGGGTTACAGTGCTTCAAAACACTTTATGAAGTTCTAATTTAGTACTAGGTTCACTTGTATAAGATCAAAAAACAATCCAAAATAAAAAATAATTCCATTACTTTAAATTCATTATGTTACTGATATAAATTTGTTGTTATAATAGGCTTTTATGTATACTAACAAAAACAGATAAATTATTACCTTTAAAGTGAAAATATTATTTTATTTCAAACTCTATCTCAAGAAAAACAATCTTAAATTTGACTGAGACAGAATTTTTTTTACCTATTTTAATTCTTCTTGCCGTTACTGCTAGAAATGGAAAACGAACATCTACCCCTGGCCTCACGTCGCTGAGCCACAGTATAAGGAGGAAAGCCAAGTGCATGCGGGGGACTGGACAAAGAAAAACAACAAGAACCCAACTACCTACCCCCAGAGCCAGGAAAGCAAGGAAGGGAAAAGGGTATCGTGGAACTTATTCAACCTTTCCGTGTTTGCCCTTTTATCTAAAATCTTCGGAGATAAACTTACAGACCATGTCTGGTAAGGAGGAAATACGCAGGGTTGAGCAAGTCAAACCAACAGTCCAACTACTGTAAACCAACCAGGACTCACTTAACCAGGCGTCAAAGGAGACGCCAAGTAAACAGACTCAATGGCAGGGGGACAGGAACTGGCGTGAGAACTGACATCTCTTAAAATCTGGGAGGTCGGGGGGAGAAAACTAGCTCTAAAATCCCTTCTGTATATGTAAGATCCATCCTGACTTATCAGGGAAGGCAAATTAAGGTAAAACCCCAAATCTGATCTGGTCATGAACAAAAAGCATGAGTAACAAAGACTGGGAGATTGTTATTATCCAAATTTTTGATCCAAAACACAAAACCGTAAGAAGCAAGTTTCGCCCCACGAGAAGACAGAAAACGGACTCGCGCTGCAGTGTGACGGAAGGACGGCAGCAGATAAGGAGAGAGGAAGGAGGTCAGGGAAACTTGGGGAGAAAGGTAGGTTGTTCTAGGGGTTTGGAGACTGAAGGGTCTAGCGATAATGGAGTCACACTCCAACATATAAATGTATCAAATCAACACACTGTACACCTCAAACTCAGACATTTCTTACCCTGAAGGCAGAAATGGTGTAAGGGAACCAACAGAAAAGGTGAAATCAGGACCCAATCTCAAATTCCATGACTACCACCAACTAAACAAGCTCTAATTCACATGCTAAAGTTTCTTTGCCCTAGTAACCTCTGAGCTGTTTTGTGAGGCTTATATGAAGATGTATATGAAAATAATTTGAGAAGTGTAGAAGTGTTACCAGTATTATTAGCTATACTGTTTAGCCTGTTTGAACCTCAAGGGAAGAAGTAAGAGTAAGTAAGTTAAAGCAGGTTCTTACTCATCTTTGTGTTTGTATTCTGAGAACTTAGCAGCGCCTGGCACATGACAGGCACTCAGTAAGTGGTTACTGAACTGCTAAAAGGGCTAAGAATAAAACTAAATAATATATTTCTTTATAGAAACTTTTAAAAATATATTTTATTGATTATGCTATTATAGTTGTCTCATTTTCCCCCTTTACTTCATGTCCGTGGGTCATTGGGCTTCCACATTTTCTATACTATTCTTAACCTCCCCCTGTCTATTTCGTACATACCATTTATGCTACTTATTCTCTGTACCTTTTCCCGCTCTCTACCCACCCACTCCCCCACTGATAACCCTCCATGTGATCTCCAGTTCTGTGATTCTGTTCCTGTTACGGCCGTTTGCTTTTTTTTTTTTTAGGTTCAGTTGTTAATAGCTGTGAGTTTGTTGTCATTTTACTGTTCATAGTATTGATCTTTTTCTTTTTCTTAGATAAGTCCCTTTAACATTTCATATAGTAAGGGCTTGGTGATGAAGTCCTTGAACTTGAACTCATCTGGGAAGTATTTTATCTGCCCTTCCAATCTAAGTGATAGAGTCATCTTGGATGTAGGTCCTTGCCTTTCATGACTTCAAATACTTCATTCTATCTTCTTGCCTGTAAGGTTTCTTCTGAGAAATTACTGATAGTCCTATGGGAACTCCTTTGTACATGACCATCTCCTTTTCTCTTGCTGTTCTTAAGATTCTCTCCTTATCTTTAATCTTGGCTAATGTTATTATGATGTGCCTTGGTGTGTTCCTCCTTGGGTCCAAGTTCTTTGGGACTCTCTGAGCTTCCTGGACTTCCTGGGAGTCTATTTCCTTTGCCAGATTAGGGAAGTTCTCCTTCATTATTTGTTCAAATAAGTTTTCAATTTCTGCTCTTCCTCTTCTCCTTCTGGCATCCCTGTGATTTGGATGTTGGAATGTTTGAAGATATTCTGGAGCTTCCTAAGCCTCTCCTCATTTTTCTGAATTCTTATTTCTTCATTCTGTTCTGGTTGAATATTTCTTTCTTCCTTCTGCTCCAAACTGTTGATTTGAGTCCCAGTTTCCTTCCCGTTACTGTTGGTTCCCTGTATATTTTCCTTTATTTCACTTAGCATAGCCTTCACTTTTTCCTCTATTTTGTGACCATAATCAACCATTTCTGTGAGCATCCTAATTACCCGTGTTTTGAACTGTGCATTTGATAGGTTAGCTATCTCTTCGTCGCTTGGTTGTTTTTTTTCTGGAGCCTTGATCTGTTCTTTCATTCGGGTCATTTTTTTTTGTCTTGGCATACCTGTTATGTATAAGGGGTGGAGCCTTAGGTGTTCACTAGGGCAGGGCAACCCACATCGCTGTGTTGTGACACTGTCTGTGGGGGAGCAGTCTGAGAGGAAGTGATGCTTGCTCTGCTCTCTGCTGCATTTCAGTCACTTCCCCCACTTCCCACAAGCAAATTGGGCCCTTCTGGTGCTGGTTCCTGGGTGGGTGGGTCTGTGTACGTTCTAGGACCCTGTGGGTCTCTCCAACGAACTCTGTGAGGCTGGGAGTTTCTCCCACTGCTGCCTCAACCCCCACAGGTGTTTCCAGTCAGAGGTTTCGAGGCTTTGTTTCCCCGTGCAGGAGCCCTGGATTGCGCAGTCTGTTTTGCTCCCCAGTTGTTCCTCCTGGTTTATTCGCACTTGAATGTGGGACTGCTTGCTTCTTCAGCCGCTGCCTCACCACAAGTCCTCTCCGCCAGGCTGCCCATCTCTGCCCCTCCTACAGGTCTGGGTGTTTCTTCATTAACTCCTTGGTTGTTGAACTTATATACAGTTCGATTTTCTGTCAGTTCTGGTTGTTTTGTTTCTAAATTTGTTGTTGTCCTTATTTTCGTTGTGCAAGGAGGCACAGTGTGTCTACCTACGCCTCCATCCTGGCAGGAAGTCCCTAGAAACTTCTAATATGGTTATTCAACATTTCATACCATCATTTAGCTTGTTATACTTGTATGTATTATCTTTCTCTGGACTTAATGTCCAGTCTTAAAACACAAAATGAATGATCAAACAGTGTTAATTTATTTAAATGACCTGTAAGAGTTCCTTCTTGGGAGGTGACAGAAGTACCTAAAAAGATATTTTCCCAAAAGAATGAAGTTTTAAACCAAAAATTCCATCTATTTTATCATAATTTCTCGCAAAATGTGGAGCTAGAGCTCAGACAGCCTGCATTTTAGTCCAAATCTCTGTCACTATGAACGATAAAAGAGCTATCACCTACAAAGACACAACAAAAATCTGTCTTTAAGTATTAGAGGCCTTAAAAATGGTAATGACATTCCAACCACTTCTAACAAATGATCCTAAATAAACATCTGAAAACCAAATATGCCTGTAGGTAGACCTGAATTAAGATGACTATTAACAATGAAAATTTTTATCAAAGGAAAAATGGACAAATAAACCTTAGTTCACTTTTACAACAGAATGATGTGACCACTAAAAATAATGTTTAGAAGACTTCTTAATTACATGCAGGGAAATGCAGAGACAATAAGTTGAAGAAAAAATTAAGCTATATGATTTATTTCAATTATGTATAAAAGAAATATTCATTGAATAATGGACAGAAAACCCACAAACATAACTAGATGAATAATGGGATTAATAGTTAGTCATTATACTTGGTGTATTTCGAACAATAACACGTGTAAGTTTTACCTGAGTCTCTATACACAGAGGAAAAATCGGACTGATCATCATCACTGGTAAGAGAGATACAGTTCACAAAATATATTTACCTGAAATTATTATGTAAGTTTGTAACAACAGTGTGAACATTTCCTCATGGCATATTTCATTCTGGAACAAGCCATAAGAACAGAGGAAGGAACTAGGGACAGTTAGCTTGCAGAGGATGAGACTACAGAAGAGACCAAAAGAATGACGTCAACGCAGCTTGAAAGAATGCACATAGAAGGAATGGAATAAAACTGACAATTAAGTGTTTGATGATGTACCAAGCATTCTAGATGCGGTCTTATAGGACTATCTGGTTGGGTCCTAAAAGACAGAATAAGGATAAAGGATGGAAGCACCTCCTGCCTCCCAGTCTCTGCACAGGCAGTTCCCTCCACCTGAGATGCGTCTGCCCTCACTCCTTGTGTGGCTGGTTTTCAATTCATCCTTCAATTCTTATTCCAAACATCACTTCCTCAGAAAAATCTCATCTGAAATAGTTCCTTTCAACAGCAGTTTTCTTACAGCAATTATTGCATTTTATAGATTAAGCTTTCTAACGTCTATCTCTAGGACTAGACTGTAAGATGCCATCAATTAGTATTTGTTAGAGAAAGGAGGGTGGTGGAAGGGGGATGGGGGGAGGGAGAAAGACAGAAAAAAGGTGGGAGGGAGGGGAAATTGGTCAAATTGGGAAGCCACACAGATGTTATCAACCAGCTTTGTTAAAGGACTGTATTCATGAAGTTTCAGACAAGAATGTCAACGCCAACTTTACGGGTTTATGATGGCAAGTGCTTTATCAGATTCAGTTAGAGTTTATCTCAAGTCAGAGCTTAAATGATCTCATGCCTCTGTTAATTCACCCTATCTTCTGCTAAGGTCACTATCCTTCAACTATTAAATATCACTTGAAATAACTGACTAAAATGTCTTAAAAATTCCCACAACCATTATCCTAATTCAGATCCTATTAATCTCACTGTGTGCCTCAACCCCCCTTTAATCTATTACACATCCTTCTGCTAATATAAATTTCTTTTTAACACTGCTCACACTTTTAACACTGTTTTCTGACTGAACTCCAATCTGCATATTCAGATAATTAAGGGTCTCTGGAAACAATTTACCCTTACAAAATATTTCTCATAAATCCTATGCCACAGGATGAAAAAATTAACTTAAAAAATTAGAAAGGAAGTAAAGTTTTCTTTGTTTGCCGATATCATCTTTTTAAAGAGATTTTACTTATTTATTTTTAGAGAAGGGGAAGGGAGGGAGAAAGAGAAGGAGAAAAAGAGATGTGAGAGAAACATCAATCAGTTGCCTCTCACATGCACCCCCCACCTTGGGACCGAGCCCAAGCACATGTCCTGACTGGGAATCAAACTGGCAACCTTTCACTTTGCGGGACAACTCCCAACCAACTGAGCCACACCAGTTGGGGCTGCAGATATAATCTTATACATAGAAAACCCTAATGACTCCACCAAAAAACTATAGAACTAATCAATAAATTCAGTAGAGTTGCAGGATACAAAATCAATACACAAAAATATCAGTTTCACTTCTATACACAAACAACAAAATATCTGAAAAACAAATAAATAACACCATTCACAACAGTATCAAAAACAATAAAATACTTAGGAATAATTAAACCAAGGATGTGAAAGATCTGTACACTGAAAATTGTAAGACTTTGATAAAAGAAACTGAAGACAAAAATAAATGGAAAGATTCATGGATCAGAAGAATTAATATTATTAAAATGTCCATACTATCCAAACAAAGGCATAGATTTAATGTAATCCCTAGGAAAACGCCAAACGGCATTTTTCAGAACTAGAAAAAACAATCTGAAATTCATATGAAACCACAACAGATCCTGAAAAGCCAAAGCAGTCTTGGAAACAAACAAAACTGAAGGCATCATACTTCCTGATTTCAAACTATGCTTTTGTACAAAGCTACAGTTATCAAAATAGTATGGTACTGTATAAAAACAGACCCATGCACCAACAGAACAGAATCAAGAGGCCAGAAATAAACCCTTGCATATATGGCCAGTGAGTATTTGACAAGGGAGCCAAGATAGTCTCTGTAATAAATGGCATTGGGAAAACTGGATAATCAAATGCTAAAGAATGAAATTGGACTATCTGAATGCCAGTCACAAAAAATAATTCACAATGGATTTAAGACTTCAAAATAAGACCTGAAACCATTAAACTCCTAGAAGAAAACATAGGGAAAAGCTTCCTGATATTGGTCTTAGCAATGAGTTTTTGAATAAGACATCAAAAACACAAATAACAGAAACAAAAATAAATAAGCAGGACTGCATCAAACTAAAATGCTTCTGCACAGCAAAAGAAACAATCAACAAAATGAACAGGCAGCCTACAGAATGGTAGGAAATATCTCCAAGTCACATATTTGATAAGGGGTTAATATCCAAACTCTTTAAGGAATTCATACAACTCAGGAGCAAAAACCCAAACAATCCAATTACAAAATGAACAGAGGAGCTGAATAAACATTTCCAAAGAAGATGTACAAATGACCAAGCCCATGAGAAGATGCGCAACATCACTAGGCATCTGGGAAACGCAAATCAAAACTGCAATGAGCTATCATCCCGCATCTGTTAGACTGGTTGTCATCGAAAAGACAAGAGATGAGTGTTGGCAAGGATGTGGAGAAAAAGGGACCCCTGCGCATTGTTGGTGTGAGTGTCAACTGGTTCAGCCATGATAGAAAACAGTACCGAGGTTCCTCCAAAGATTAAAAATAGAACTACCCTATGACCCAGCAATTCCACTTGTGGACATACAGCCTAAGGAAATGAAATCAGCTCTCCAAGAGATATCTGTACTCCATCTTCATTGCAGCATTATTCACAATAGTCAAGACATGGAAACAACCTAAGTGTCTGTCTATGGATAAAGAAGATGTGGTATATATTACATACAGGGGAATATTATTCAGCCACGAGAAAGAATTCCTGCTACTTGCAACAACATAGACATACCCTCAGGATATTATGCTAAGTGAAATAAGTCAGACAAGAGAAAGACAGATATTGTATGATATCACTTATAAGTGGAATCTTAAAAATTCCAACTCCTAGAAACAGAAAGTAGAATGGTGGTTGCCAGGGGCTCAGGGTGGGGGAAATGTTGGTCAAGGATACAAACTTCCAGTTATACGATGAACAGACTCTGGGGATCTAATATACAGCATGGTGATTGTAGTTAATGATACTGTATTATTTACCTGAAAGTTTCTGAGAGAGATCTTCACTGTTCTCAGCACAAAAAAAGAATGGCAATTATGTGAAGTGACAGAGGTGTGAACTAATGCTGCCGTGGTAATCAGTTTGCAATATATAAATACATCAAATCAACACCCTGTATACGTTAAACTTACACAACACTCCATGTCAATTATCTGTGTATCTCAACACAGATGGGGGGAGGGGTATTTAGCGATTTCCCCTTTTCTACTTCTTTGCTGTAATACTTCAAAAACACACTTTCCAAATCCTCAAACTCCCCAATGTTAAGTACTACCACACCCATCAGTCTCCTCCTCATACCCTACTTCCTCCAGAAAGTCTTGCCTAACTTCCTATTTGGGAATAAGTTCTACTCTTAAACTTGTAGGACTATTTATACTTACAGAAGTTAACACTTCTCAGTCTTTTACAGCAGTTCTCTTCACACTTTAATTTCACGTTCAAAGTGCTTCATTTTAGCTCCCTGAGGATGGATCTTAGTCTGATTTGCTTTTCTATCTTATTCTTTTTGGAAGGAAATAAAACTTTTTCTGACTACAAGAATATCTGTGAAATGGGAGAACATATTCCCCGATACATCTGATAAGGGGTTAATATCCAAGATTTATAGAGTACTTACAAAACTCAACACCAAAAAAAAAACCAAAAACAGCTCAATTAAAAAATGGGCAAAGGACCTGCATAGACACTTCTCCAAAGGGGACATACAGAGGGCCAATAGACATATGAAAAGATACCCAATGTCACTGATCATCAGAGAAATGCAAATTAAAACCACAATGAGATACCATCTCACACCTGTCAGAATGACTATTATCAACAAATCAAAACCAAATGCTGGCAAGGATGTGGAGAAAAGGGAACCCTTCTGCACTGATGATGGTGCACCCACTGTGGAAAGCAGCATGGAGAGACTTTTGACCCAGCGATTTCACTTCCGGGAATATATTCAAAGGAATCTGAAACACTAATTCGAAAGAACATAAGCACTCTTATGTTCACTGCAGTGTTATTTACAACTGCCAAGATATGGAAGTAGCCCAAGTGTCCAATAGATGAGTAGATAAAACAACCATAGAACATTTACACAATGCAATTCTACTCACAAAAAAAGAAGAAAATGTTATCCTTTGCAACAGTATGGATGGACTTCGAGAACATTATGCTAAGTGAAATACACCTGTCAGAGAAAGACAAATACCATAGGATTTCACTCATATGTGGTATCTAATGAACAAGCTGAACTAACAAGCAAAAGAGAGAAAGACTCATAGATGGAGAAGAGATGACAGCTAGTGTAGGGGAGGACTAGGGGGTGGAGAGACTGAGCAAAACAGAAAGGACTCGTGGATGCGGACAACAGGGTGATGACTGCTGGGGGAAGGGGGACTAAATGGCAATGGAAAGAAATATAATAAAGATTATATATTTTATATACACGCACATGCGCGTGTACACACATGCACACACCACACACACACACAAGGCCTGTCCAGATAAAGTCCAGCCATTGTTAACAGAACAAGAATGGTTTGTGTAACACTGATGTAACCTGGCAGCCAAGGAGAATGAACCGGAATCCGTCCGTGTGAACCAATGACGACTTCACTGTACTAGTCAGTGGGGGTGGTCGACGCCACTGAGTGAGCAAGTGCACTGTGTGGATACTGCATTCAAAATGACTGAGTAGAGCAACGAATCTGCATTAGAATTTTGTGTGAAGCTTGCACATTCCTCCTCAGAAACTATTCAGGTGATTCAGAAGACTGCAGCTATGGGCAACTGGTGATTGGCAGCTTCATCATGACAAAGTGCCCACTCGTGCATCATGTCTCGTGCAGAGTTGTTTTGGAGAAACATCAAATCACACAGGTAACTCAGACCCCTACAGCCCAGATTTGGTGCCCTGTAACTTCTGGCTTTTCCCAAAACTAAATCACCTTTGAAAGGGAAATGATTTTTAGACAGTTGATGAGATTCAGGAAAGTATGAGAGGGCAGCTGATGGAGACTGGGAGAACTATGTGAGTCCCAAGGTGCCTAGTTTCAAGGGGACTGAGGTGTCCTTGTCCTATGTACAATGTTTCCTGTATCTTGTATCTTCTTCAATAAATATCTCTGTTTTCTATATTATATGGCTGGATACCTTTTGGACAAACCTTGTGTGCTCAGAAAACACAGAAAAGTATAAAGCAAAATACCAGGTTTAATTCTACCCTCCAGCAATAATCTATGTATAGAAATAAAACATAAGACTATGTTCACTTTATTTCATTTTTAATTTTTTAAGATTTTATTTATTTATTTTTAGAGGGGAAAGGAAGACGAGAGAAGAGAAACATCAATGTGTGGTTGCCTCTCGTGTACCCCCATTAGGGACCTGGCCTGCGACCCAGGCATGTGCCCTGCCTGGGAATGAAATCAGCGACCCTTCGGTTCGCAGGCCGGTGCTCAATCCGCCGAGCCACACCAGCCAGGGCAGACTATGTTCATTTTAATCACTGGCTTATTTCCCACAGTGCTTCAAAGCCAAAAAGCTTCACTGCATACTTTGCTTTGGAAATTCAGCCCTAATGAAACGACTCATTGATAAGACTCTATTGCATTTTGGGGAATGATGAAAACATTGCTCAGTATTTTATAATATTCCTTCATATGCTGATACAGTCCCAGCTTATTAATTTTCATTGCTTTTTATATTTTCATTGCTTTTTATATTTTATATTATCCTTAAAAAACTGTAAGAGAAGCTCCAGGTCTTAAATTTCCATAGTGAAAAAAAGCAAGTTCCCACCTTTAATTCAACGCCAACTAATCATTAAAAAAGCCACTGAAAAGCGCTTCAATACATTCTCATCTTACACACCTTGCTGAACTGCAAGGATTCTATAAAGCTATTCTTCATCCTTTAAGCAATTTTATGCATACCCACTATGAGAACTGTATGATCAGTAGACAGCCATTCCTAAATCTTACACTTAGTGATGATGTGCACTGGCAAAGCTTTAGAGTAATGAAGAGACAGCCTTCTCTTACCTATTCATGTGACAAGCATGTACCTTCTGCTAAGCATCATATTATGAATTATGTGGCATAAAGAAGAAAATATAATCCCTACCTTTAAGGAGCAAAGAGAATTAATATTATTTATTACTGCCGTAATCCAGGAAGCAGGAAAGCTGCTTTACATACATTATGTGATTGAGTATACACAGTAGGACAAAAGTGGGTTTACAGTTCTGAGTACATGAAATAGTTTATTCTTGTAATTATTAATTACTGTATTATTTTCCATATGAACTATAAACCTACTTCTGCCCCATCCTGTATTCCCTTGTATAGATAAGAAAGTGTAAAATGGTTTAGTAACTTGTCCATTATCACACTAGGAAGTACGGAGCAAAGGAGAACTCACTCTTATGCCTTGGGCTCTTCCTATTGTGTCTTGCTTAGCACGTAGAGAGGCACACGACTGCCTACTACAGAACCTTTTCCATCACCGTTATCTGATGGCTGCCCCGCTGGTACTGACACCATGCACAAAGAGCAACAGAGCTCAACAGGCAGGCAGCTCCCCTCACAATTTCAGATAGACACACCGTGCACTTACAATGAAAAAATTTATATACCATTTCTGCATAACACAAATGACCTACTGGAGCTACAGAAACACCTGTCCAAGAAACCAGTTCCCACTCTCCTCTGACAGGAGGATCAATGGAATTATAAGACACACAAAAAAGAAGACAGTCCTGAATTAATTTCACAGTCTTCCTTTTCCATACTAGACTTTTCTTTAAAAAACATCAATAGAAACTGATAATTTTATGAATTGTGTGCCTACATTCTCAATTTCATGATAAGCAGTCATCAATATACAATCAAGAGGGCCAAACACCATGCCTGTGTGCTGTCCACCATGGGCACTTTTGGAAAAAGAAATTAAAAAACGGCAAAGCATGATCTAAGAGAAACATGGTTACTGATGTGTTTACAAATTTATTTAATCACATTAAATATTTTTTTAAGGTTATGGTACCATCTTTTGGGAACGGTTTGTTTTTTAGGGGACACAGAATTGTTTAATAGTGAAATTAATCACAATTAGGACAGACTTTATAGGTGCCTTTTGACTTACTAATTTCAGTAAGCGAAATTTCAATCCCTCTTAGATAAAATATACTAAACCCTAAATAGGCCAGGTTTGTCACCCACTATTCTCATAAGCTGCTTACCACAGTTAAACAGAAAGAGAGAGAGAGAAGAAGAAATTCTAAATTAAATGCCAAACAGTTGCAGACAGCACTTGTTTGGCTGATTAACTTGTAGACAAGCATTACAAATACATCTGAGCATGAACTGCAACAAATTAAATTCCACTGCTTTTAAGAACAAAGAATTCCTTGGCAAAGAGGATTAGTAACTTTACACCCAGGAATGCCAGTTTAATTTAATTGTTCCACAATCCAAGATTTATGCAAATATCAGTTTGATATATAACAGTGAATTTAACAAAGTGAGGAAACAAATTCAATATACAACCAGGCTGCCTTTTTTGAACTGTAATTACATACAATAAAGAAGCTGGCCGAGTTTCTCCCTACCCCCACCCCATTACTGGGATTGAATTATATTAACATGAATCAGAACAAGTGTAATTAAAGGTTAAAATTTTAAAACATATTCTAATTAAGAGTCTAAAAGGCTGTACAATTAGAATACTGTGGTTAAAATCGCACCTCAATGATCTTTTTGGCCTCTTTGTAATTTCCTGTTTGTAGGAAGGCAAAGAAGAGATCATAGAGCATCGTCATTTCACCTTGTTCTTGGCTCACAAAGTCCATTGCTAGAGAGGAAAGAAGAAAATATATTAGAAGAAAAAAATGTAGAGACACAGCATCAGCTGAAGTTCTAGAAAAATACAAGAAAACATTAAAACATATATTTAGAACACCTTAAAGATTATAGCTATATCAACCAATTTCTGGGCACAGTCTGTATTTAATAGCACCCACCTATGACACTCAGTACCTATGACCAGCTTCAAAGAGAGCTGGTGACAATGAGGGTGAAACATCCTCATAAAGCCACATCACCAAGAAACAGAAAACAGAGGGGCAACTTTTCAAAGTGAGCAGTTATTAAAATCAAGGGCATTTACAATACTGAAGATCTACCTGATATTGTCCTTTTTAATTTAGAAGAGTAACATTTTCTCTGGATGTGCTTTGCTTCAGAGTTCAATTTTCTTTTCACAGCAATGCATTAAGATTAAATAAGAGACGCGTGCAAGGGGAGGGGGAGGGGCGGCAGCAACTCTGAGTACCCCAGGATATTAAAAGGGGACAAACCTTTCTGAATTAGATCAGTCTCGCCTTTCTCTATCAATTTACATAAGACATCATGAATCCTCGGTAATACTTTATATTTTTCATAGCATCCAATGGCGGCTTCAAGAGCAGCAGGTAAGTCATCCCTTGAAAACACAAAAATATTAACAATGAAAAAAATACGTCTTAGTTAGAGACATGCACAATGACCAGTTAAAAATGTACACGACTATGTTTTATTTGAGGCAGAAAACCATGAAGACAAAATGAAACAACAGTAAGAGAAACAATCCTTACACATAAGTGTTCAGAGTGCAGACATCATCAGCAGTTCCCTGCTTCACCTTTTACGATTTTACTTGCTAAATGCCACTATAAAAAAAGTCAAGATAGACGAAGGTTCCATATTCTCCAAGATTTCTCTAAGAATGCATTATTTCTAAAAACAATGACTACTATCAAATATTTTTCTAAGTACTTATGTGTCTATAGTTCTCAGTAATTCCCAATTTGGGAAACTTTATTAAATGTCTGTCGACAGCTATCAAGGACTTTTCAAGCGCTTCGACCTTTACCTTATTTTTTATATCACCACCTCTCCAGATGAGGAGAAAACAACTAGAATTCATATACAGAGAAATGTATTGTTGCTAAAACTAGGATATCTTATGAATTCAGTGAATTCTAGAACTCTTAAAAGGCTTTTCATTAGAGGGTAAGCTTTTAAAAATTATTTCCAATTATAAAGTCAAGACTTCTCTGATGTGGTAATAAATTGAAATAAAAAATATTTTCATTAAGTCAGAGTTTCTTAAACAAGAATGTGGAAATACATTCTTGTGAATCCTCAAAAACTTTTTCCTTTAAAGGGAAATGACAGTATGAGAAATATGTAAGACCTTGGAAAAACTGTAGATTATCTGATCCAATTCTACCTGCCGTCATCCTTCACTTTTAAACAGATAAGGAATTAAAGCACCTGGAGACGGACTGACTGCTGCCAGGCGAACAGAGAAAGAAAGGTGCAGCCATCAGGTCCCTGGACTTCCCACTTCCATGGAGTGTGTCTAACTCTAGATTAAGCTCCATTAAAAGCACTGTTGTTTAACCTAGTACGTCAATGCAATTTGGAATAAGAAATCAAAGATTTTTAAAAAGTGTGTGAAATGCATATATTTTTTTAAAAAGAGGCATGGTTAGAGACATGGACCGAAGTACTAACAGCAGTGTCAACATTGGTGGAGAAAGCACACTCCTTTCTTGGATGCAACAGTTCTCAAAAGAAAGCCTCTTTAAATTTTCTGTTGAAGCCCTAACATTTTGGTCCATTATACAAATGTTATGTTGCCCTAGACTGAATTACTATTTTATCTAGATTAAGATTTTAAGCCACACTGAAAAAGTAAAATACCATGGAGAAGCGTTAATTTCACGGCAAGACTACTGACACAGTGAAAACGAGCCCATCCTGATGGAACTCCACCTCATCCCCTCACCGAGCCCTGTTTACAGCGCATCTTCCAGCACCCCACAGAGTCATTTGAATTTTTGTCATTTGGGGTGAAGACTAAATTACAGGTTAATTTCAAAACCGCAAGTAGATGTTGCAGGCTAGATTACTGTCATACAAGAGAAATGCTACAGTAGCTACACATAGGATATAAAGCTTTATATAATCAGTATTTTCCCTTGCTTCAGACACAAGTTCAGTTATTACCTTTCTACAGTTCCATTTAATGGAAAACTACTAAAATATTTTTAAGAGAAAAGCTAACACATACTGATTTTTTAAAAGTGGTATGATTTGCTTTTTCAGATCAATTCCCAAACTAGAATAGTAATGTCTCAATTGCATTTCTCCTACTTTAGGTCAAAGCTATCAATAAATGAATGAATAATTGTTCTGTCAATCAAAGAGACATGTTAATAGTCTTTGGTCTCCAAATATATGCTTCTAAAGATTATACCCGCTCAGAACAACAACAGAAAAGACAAGAATAGCAAAATGGAAATAATTCATATATTTGTTAGAAATTTAAGTACTGATGTTATTGCCCTCAGGTTGCCAACAAAAGGAATTAGAAATCTATGATGAAACATCTCAAACAAACCGTACTGATGATAGAAATGAACAAACAACTAGTCTGTTTCTTTTCAATCCCCATTATCTACATTCTGATTTGTGGTTGGGTCCTGTCACTTTAAGAAGAGATAAAAGGGTTCATTCCTCACATAATTTTATGTCATCATTAATCTTTCCTATTAAAGCTTGGAAACTTTGGTGATGGAAATAAACACGAGGAAGTACCTAAAATCCATAGTGCACTGAAAAGAGCTGCACACCATGAGACTGGAACTTCAGCCCTACCGGTGAGTACTACCTGCAGTGCAGGGGCGGCCACGTGACACGGGGCTGCAAGTGGGGATGCAGAGCAGATTCTCACGACGGCGGAACTGAAGGACCTTTGGGTTCCCTCCCGGGTGGAGTATTCGAATGTGAGGTTCTATGAATTTGGGCCTATTAGGTTCATTGACTCCAACGTTTCATTTCACACTGGCAGAGAAAGTCATCTTGTGAAAATACCACTTTTACTAGGCAAGATAAAGGAATTAAGAGCAGCAAAGTATAAAGGAAAATGTGTTAACACCTTTATACCCCAAATGTGGACACAATACTACCAATCAGTGCACTTGCAGTCTGTGACCCAGAGTGACTCTGTCCTTTCTTTTGTATACTTTAAAACACAAGAGCGGATTTAAAATCCTACCTTAAAAATAACAACAATCCTTCTAAGAAATCTTGTTGATAACATTAATTCTGGATTCAAAACTTTGATTCTGTGCTTATTGCAGTACATACAGGGGTGGGCAAAAGTAGGTTTACAGTACTGAGTACGCAAGAGGTTATTGTTATTATTAATTATTGTGTTACCATGTTTTACACCTGTAAACCTACTTTTGCCTACCCCGTATGAGTAATTCCTGTAGCTTTACATACAAATGGGTCAAAAATTGTAAAAAGTCTGTGCCTAATAAAAATTTAGCCACTGCTTTCACAAACTTCAAATAATACTAGAAGAAAATCAACTCTACAACATATTATTATTTCTAAAAAAACCCATTGTGATAGCTCAATGACTAGACTACCTCCAACAACAGTGAAATACATAACTTCCATGAATAAAACTATGTGCTGATAAAAAGTAGGCACTCACTTAAAAATATTTTGATTGATGCAAATTAACTTCACATAAGCTTTATTAAATTTTTCTGAGTCTATGAAATAAAGGCAGAACAGCGGAAAGATTCTATAATTCTAAATTTTAAGAACACACACATATATAATAGTCTGAATACGATACTTAAAACACTTAAAAGAGTTTTATTTATTAACATGAATGGGCTCACCTGGCTCATATTAAAATTCCTTTTAGAAATCTCTAATTCACTTTTCTAAGGAAATACGACCATAGATAAAACTACTACAAACTTCATTTTTCATTATTACGTGGAGGAACATCCAAAAAGGCAAACCTTCAGCTGTTACCTCTTGTTTCAGTCCTTACTATGAAATTAAAATGTGCTATTATGTCCATGACAGAAAAACCAACACTGGACATACATTCACATACAACATTCACTGATTATAAAAATACCTACTTAAAGGTCCCAGGAAACAAAGCACTCCTAACCCCAATTTCCCACTACACGTAACTGTAAAAAAAAAAAAAAAAATCACACGTGTTTCACGTGATCTTGGATTGTCAGACACAACAACCACAACCATCCATTCAACTATTCGTAGCTTCAGACTTAGTCTCCCTAACTATGGTAACTTTCCAATCCAGAGAGTATACTTAACTTTAACGACCAAAAAATGACAAACATTGATTTTTAATTGGAATAAAGTGCTTCAACATTATGCAGAAAGTGTTAGAAGTGGCAATTTACTTAGAGAAGAGAGAGAGCTTATTGACTAAAAAGCTCTCAAAATCTGAAATCACTAGAGAAAAGAAGAGCTTTGCGGGGAGAAAAAAGTTTTTTTTTAAAGGGGGAAAAATACTCCAACATTCTAAAAACAAACTACTCTGTAAATTTTAAGCAGATGTTCTGTTTGGAGAGAAATCAATTCAGGAGAAACCATCATCTTCACAAAAATTACTCTGTTAAAAGAACCAGCTCTTGAAAGAGCTAAATGTTTTTTTCTCTTTTCTGTTCATCATCTATAAATGAGGAATCTTCAAGGAGACTGGTGTTGCAATTACAACTAATCCTCCCCAAAAAATTAACTGTGTTGAAGGCTTTGTAATTTCCCTAGGTACAATTTAGCTGTCACTTACTTTAAAATTTACTCAAACATGCGTTCGGAACAGCACTAACTAACTTCACATGTCAAGTGCTTTCCAGCCAATTGAGTCTAAACTGGAAGTCGGTGTTAAACAACTGAATGATTAGACAAGATAGCTCATTTCCCTGCTCTTTTGTTCAGAATAAAATGCCACATTTACATTATCAGGCTCAACAGGATTTTCTGACAGAGGGAGAAAAAACCCTACTGAACACTGTCCGCACTAAGCACATGAAGCCTGTCATTTACCAATCATCCTTCAAAAAGCAATAGCCATGAATGTAACTTAATTACGACCCAATGATCCTTGACGAAAAATCATCTTATCACTGTCCTGTCCCCCTAGGGCAAATGACACACTTTTGTCCTTTGGCACTGATGATGCTAAATTCTTAATTGCAATAATGGAGTAAAAGAGGCAAACCTCCTTAATTTCCTTTCAGCACATAAAGAGTTTTAGTTTAGAAGGCAAGCATTCCCATAAATAATAAAAGTATCCAGTACAAATGAAGATGCTAAAATTGAAGGGGCGTGTATATTACAGAATAACCAGCATTTAATAAAGTATATTTTCCATTTATGTAATATATTAAAGTGTTACAGTGAGTTTTAAAACCGGCATTGCTATCTAACAGAAATTATGACCTTTACGAAGAACTCAAGATTAATTTAGCAAGAGTCCTGAAAGGATTATATATAAAGTCCATGATTCACTTACACGAAATGTATGTGGGCATATACAGATTATAGCACAAATCAGCACAGAAAAATCCTTACTGGAAAGCAAAAATTAAAGCTTCCTTGATCAGCTGTACTAAATAATCCAGTTAAAAAGCCTGAGATATTTTTTGTATGCAATGAAACCAAAGCAGATAAGCTATAAAACAACTGAATCCGAAACTGCATCATACAAATTCTTATGCCTTTAAACCTAATGACCCAGATTTTATTAATTTCATTTCCTTTAATGTTGTATAAAGGACTAATCGAAAGCTGTTCTAACCTATTTTAAAGTATTTCTTCCTTCCTTAATATGGAGGATTCAGGTCATTTCCCAGAATGAGGCATGATTTCAATTAAAAAATAAAATTTAAACAGCCATGAAAGAAAATGTTTAAAATAACACTTGGATGACATGTGCACACATGGTTTACAGAACAACCCTAATGTGAACGGAACACGTGGAAATTCTGCTCAACTCTTGTTTTTCTGTGCAATGAGAGTATTATCATTTTGATAATAGAGGAGCAGATTAGTTTACAAACTTGTTTATCACTGGGCAAACCTGTTGTTATTTTGGCAAATGGACAAAAACAAAATGTATTATTCTCCATATCCAAAAACTTTTTATACATTAGCCAAGTAAGAAACTGGCAGTGTTAATTTCTCCTGTGTTTTTTCTAATGCTGGAAAGTCAGTTCAAAATTAAAATCTACTGAATCTTAAATATCATCTTTCTAAGGAACTCCAGGTCATGAATTTGCTCCAGAATTACAATGTGTAAGTAACAGCCTCTTTCGAGTCTTTGCTATGACATTCCAAAAAGGTGCTTGCCTTTGAATGAAAAGATGGAAGGAAGATTTTGTACAATGTTCTGGAATGCTTTTCATAATTTTATCTCGTTTGAATAATTAAGACTCATTCCCCAGTTGAGTTCACACCTGCTGAGGTCAATTACATTATATTATTGAAGATTAAGCATTTAATCAAATCAAATACATCTGGACTTTTTGGCAAACTAGTGTAGTTTAATCCTAGAACTGTACTTGTCAAGGTTCTGAATTAATTAGCTACCTTCTATCAGCTGGGGAAAACACAATTGGAAAAGAGTTTGAAGTCAATTTTTTTCCTTCAACTTATCCCCAACTAAGAGTGCTATTACTCTTTTCTACAATTTATAAATGTGAAATTTCCTTTGTCTCCTTTTTATTATTCTCAAACTTTAAAACGGTCCACAAAACTTTATTATGACAGATAAATTTGAAAGATCTTGTCGTGGAGACTGCCTCTGCAAAGACAGGGGAAAAAATACCATACCCAAGACCCTAGGCAAATAAAAATAAAAGGTAATAACAATTTCTCTATGCATGTGAAAGGAGTGAAGAAGTCATAAAAGAAAGGATGCAACTTTAGATTTTTCTGGTCCAAATAACAGGGACAGGAAGATTTTACTGAGACACACAAATCTCTGACGGGACTACAAAATCAGAAGCACAGAGCAAGCTCCAGGTTAAGTCTGAAGCCCATGGTATTTCCTTGTTCCCTTGGGTAAGCTCTCCTGGTTCATCAGCCCCATCTGCAGACCTGTTTTGGAAGACTTTTGTGCCTCCTCAATCTTCAAAGTGTTTCTGTTTGTAAGATACTTTTCTACATGGCCTCATTTTCATTGTTAATTATTTTATTTTTGCCCAGTAGTGAAGGAGGGCCTAATTCTTCTGGGCACTGGGCCCATTCTTTCAAATCCCTATGCAAAGCTCCACATGCAATTTGCAGAGATGGGTCTTTTTTAAACAATCAAAAAATTCTAGTAGAAAGCATATTAATTATAGGATTTCTATATAAAGTTGGCTGTGAACATGAGAACTCGGTAACACAGTAATTGTTTGAATCACTATTTCTTTAAAAGGATGTAATGCTGAGATTGTGAAGGTTAAGATTTGGCCAATCATCTAACTTGATAAACTGTTTTTTGATTGGATGGCAAAGGAATTATTTCATAAAACATGTATGTGCATATATTTGTGTGTGTATATATTTACATACACATTTCCTAACATAGAGCAGTTAAGAGATTTTTTCTTCTACATTTTAAATTCAACTAAACCATTCACTATATCTGATTAATTGTATCCCCTAATAAGGAAAAATTACCAGAAATTTGGGAAAAAATATTAAGAACTGCTAAGACATAGCTTTTATTTTCCTCCTGGCATTGACTGGACTACATCCATACTAAAATCGGAAAATCCCAATCAGGAAATAAGCAGATTATACACTGCATTAAGCATGGAAAAGATGACAAAGAGTTAAGATCTAGGAAATTAAAAAACAAACAAACACAAAAGGAAAAGAAGACAATAAAGGGTACTTAATCATCTTACAAAAATGTTTCACTCATTAAGAGAGTAGGTTGATTTCATGATTTGCATTGCAAATAATACATTAAATTGGACACCAACATGAGCATTTCAAATAGAACAATTTTAAATTGAGTAAATCCTGCCCTATAAGCAGAATTCATCTTCTCATAAGGCACAGAGATGTGTTCCATACTATTTATCAGAGCTAGAAAAACTATGACGAATCAATACACGCAGTTAAAATAAAATGTGATGTGGAGAAAAGGAGCACTGAAGAGATGCTGCTACACTGTTGCCTGATTAGCAGTCATGATGCATACTCAAAAGCCCCAGGGCATCCTTCTTTCTTATACTTATTAATAATTAACACTTATCAGGCTCAAAACTAGAAAAAATTAAATTCGATTTCATGTAATATCATCACATGCCCCACAAAATTTCAGCAGAGATCATGCCATGGAGAAGTAATCCATAGGACCCAGAGCTGCTGGTGATTTTAAAGGTCTCAGTCCCTGTAATTCCTCTTGTTGTTGGCATATAACCTTCAAGGCCTCCACAGCACCACAGAGTATTTACAAAGTATAATCCCCAAATGATTACACTCATTCTTTTAATGCTAACATTTAAAATTCAAAATTCGATTAACTTACTTTTCCAGATACAGAGTAACCAATGGGGAACTTATGGTGGTGGATGGTTTCGTTAACCCTAGAGTCATGATGGCTTCGTGTAACTGTTTTACTGTTTCAGTTTCACCTCTCAAAGCTGCTCCATTTAGGATGTGAAAAAAGGACAAGACTGTTGCGTCTTTGATAAGAACATCCTTCTCTTTCATCTCCTTTAGAATGTTAATAGCATCTACAATGAAAGAACACAAAAGACCCTTAGGTAATTTCATGTAGGGAAAACAAACTGCTATTAAAACAGCATTTCAAGCCCAGCAGGAATGTAAATTCTAGTGTATAATGCCGATTTCAAGTTAATTACTACTTGCATTTCTAAACGAGACTACAATTATAAATCCACAATAGCATGGTTTTATCATTTCCCTGCAACTTTGACTACAAATTACAGATAGGGACTGTGTGCCCACTCTGCACCACATAACCCTGTATGGTCTGCCCTATAGCTGTAAGATCCTCCTAAATGGATGCTTTTATCGTTCAGAGCTAACATCTGCTAAATCACACCATTGTTTCTTCAGCAGATGGCTTGTCAGGAAGCCAGATAATAAAGATGTGTTTACACTGTATATACAGCCAGACTAATGGTCTGATACCGATAGGGCCTGTTTGCTATGTCGATACTAATTAGCCAAGCAGAGCCAATGAAAGCTTTCCAAAAGACTGCATGTTAATACATTAGATTCATTAAGCTTCATTAGGAAGGCAGAAACAAACATTTTAGGATATGGAATAAGTGCATTTTTATAATGTTGTTCTTAATTATTGCACAGGCAAAATGTTTTGACCGCTTTACAAAATGTGATTTTAAAAAAGCAGGCTAATCTTTATAAAGAGTTTTCTGTGTTAGAAAGGCTTCCTAGGGGGGAAAAATCAATTTTCAAATCAAATATTCTATCCATACAGTTTTCACTATAAAAAAATGTTTTTAAATCTGCTCTGGAAATAAAAGGAAGAGGGGAAGACAAAAAAGGAAGTTTCAAAATAAAACCCAATGAGAAAGTTAAGAAACAAAGAGTAAGAATATACATCAAATATAATTAATTATATTAGGCTTAGCATTATCTAACAATGAGCACTTTAGAGCATGGATATCAACTATATAATCATCTAGGCTTTCCCTACAAACTTCTAAATAAAGACTTGTTAAAGTATATTTTGTTAACGTTATCAAAAGGTAAGGCGAAGACTACTGCAAAATTCACATTCTTTAATAAAAGTTATGTTTAGGGGCTTTATGCTCAGCCTTCAGATGTTCTTAGGCAAAAACAAAGGCATTAGTGCAGGCACATAAGCAAATCGTGCCATAAGTCATGATCTTCAAACTCAATCCAAACAGCAATGCTAATAAAAACTAGCTGCAGAAATGCAAAAAGCACTGAGCTGTGCAAATGTAAATGACAAGCTTGCCAATCCATTAAAACTAATGGCCTACACTGCCCATGCAGCTCTGGTTGGATTCACATGCAAATTTGTATGCAAAGTGTTCAAGCACTTTGCAGGACATGATATACCATTAATATCAATTCACATATTATTCCAGTGGCAAGATACTTGCATCACATATTTCCTTTATATGCCTAGTCTTACCTTGGAGTTTGCCATGTTTTCCCAACACTCTTACAAGGCCTACATACTTGCTGGTGTCAAGGACAGCAGATGGATCTAAACGGTCACTAAAAATTAAAGCCACATTTATATTATGTTGAAAATCGATTAACTACAAAAATAACTGCAATATCCACTTTATCACTTTCAAAAACTCATCAAATGGTCTGAGAATTGTTATTAAACATTCACCTCTACATTTCAGTTAAGATTTATTTTTGGCATATAACCAAATAACAAATTCAAATATAATAACATGTGAATAACAAATTCTCATGTTACTATATTTGAAGTGACAAAAGAAATAAAACTAACATTATGTATAAATTGCATCACTGCATCTTCAAATGATAGGCATGTAGGAATCCTTTTGCTTTGTGGCACTTCAGGTGATTCTAACTTTGTAATGAACACTGAAATACCTAAAGACACATCCTTTTATTTGATAAATCTATCAAAGGTGGGACACCAAAGATACCTAAAAAATTGGACAGAAAATTGTTTATACTACAGTACAGAGAGGAGGCTGTTTAACAAGTCTTATAAAATAGCTACCATCACTACGGTTCTGATATGCACTTATAAAAGTGGAGAAAAAACCTTGTCTTTAAAGGAATAGAATGTCTTATACTTAAACAAAGACTCTTTCTTACAAACAAGCCATAATTAACCAGAGTCTCATATTATGCAAAAACACTGATTTAAAAAGCCACTTAAAAAATTACATTATGTAAGTAAGCAACGCTCAATCTACACAACCCATCGAGGACTGCGTGTCGGCACGAGCGCGGACGGTGTTTCTGGCCAGGGTACTCACAACTCTTGCTTCAGGTTCAGTGCATCATCTGCATTATTGTGTCGACAGCACAGATTTATCAAAGCTGCATAGCCACCGACAGCCATGTCGGATTCATATTTTGCTTTCAGTTCAAGAGCTTTCTGCATGTTCTAAAATAAAGGATACAAGTAAACAAAGAGTAATAAATACAAAAGAAAATGTAAAATTTCTACTTTTATGTTCTGACCGTAGAAAAAGTTGAGTACTTTTAAAATAAATGGATTCATGTTATTTACTTCACCTCGCTCCTTGATATTTTCATTCACCTTTTCAAAAGCAGGCAAGATAAACACGTACAGTTTTAAAATTTGTTATCTGTGATGCCAAACAGGCCATTATGCCACATTTGATGTTTTAGCTTTAGCAGTGCATTATAAAAAAGACTTCCAGATTAAATATGTACCAAGTCACCTCCTACTCACGGTACAATTTCCTTACACAGAATATATATCATTGCAGAGTTCCTCACAATCTAGTTTACTATCCTGGTAATGTAAAGAAATAGTCTGGAATTTAACAGTACCGTGTTATAATCTTAAACTCAGTTATATTTGTTCCCTAAAATCACAGGCATACGACCAAATTATATTGAACTACAAGCTGAAAAAGTCTAGTGATATGCCACAAATTGCAGACACATACTAAAATAAACACAAAGTACAGCTGTATGCCTGCTGAAAAAAGGCAAGAGACCCTTTATCTCAGAAAGAGCTTTTTACCAGGAGGAAAATGGAATTTCAATCCCTGCATTAACAACCTACTAATATTTGACTTGCAAATGACTACTGCATGTATCAGTTGCTTGACAATCTAGATATAAGAGACCGGAGCCATGGCTTGAAAGGACATTTGGCATGTATGATAAACCTATCACGGCTGTTTCTATCATTCACTTTGCAGATTATTGTAAACAAACTACGACAACCCGAAAACATGCCATTCAAGGTGTAGTTGAAATTAGTTAACCTTTCATTTAATTGCATTCTTCACAGGCATGATGTATAATAATCAATTATAAAAATCATAAATATTGTATTTGGCTTTGCTTACTTTTATCTGTAAAGAATTTTTTTTACCGTAATAGCATATTTGAAATATTGAAACAAATGTTACCTCTTCTGAACAAAGCATTAATATGAGTTGCTTTAGGACATCTCCTATAGGTTGATTTTCAGCTTTTAGTTTTTCAAGTGTAAGCTCCAAATCAGATGATGAAAGCTGCACAGTACACAGAAGTGGAAAGAAAAAGGAAAGAAATTTACTTCAAAAAGAAAATGTACCCCTTGCACTCTTCCCTTTAAACTGACCTTCCCTAAATGTCATAAATGCTATCGAGGACATTAATCTGGGGATCTGTGAATGGATTCTAGGGGATTACGAAACCCCTGAGATTATATGCGATTTTCTTAGATATGTTGATTTTTCTGAGTTGGGGAATAGTTTTTACCAATTTCTTAGAGGTATGTCATTACTTCTTAGTAAATGTCATTACTACAGTATGTAGAACCTACTCAAGATCTTACTTACTTTTCGAGAGTCTGTCTTCTCTCTTTCAACCAACACATTAACATCCTAAAATTGGGATTTAAATTAGAATTAGAAAACACATGGAAAAATATATTAGCAAATGTCAAAAGCAAATTTTGAAAGTCTCGCCTCATTTTACTGCTATTTTTCCATCTTTCCAAAATTTTCCAGAATTCTGTTCATACTTTATTTTATTAACCACTAAAACAAATGTTTTAAATATATTCTTTAATATATGAACAGTATTTACCAACAATCGATAAAAAAACCTTGTTTTAATTGTCATTTACATAAACTTTTTTTGAACTAAGCATATTTAAATAAAATTTTAACATGATTTTTAATATTAATTAAGCCATTATTTTTAAAAGTCGATTGCTAATTCTCACACACCTTAATCAATTCAGGAACGTGGTAGCTATCCAGTAGATTACGAATGCCTCTGTAGATATTCTCAGGAATTTTTACATTCTGTGCCAAGGAAAGGGAGGAAAAAAAAAAACCCTCAGTTTTAGACAAGCAAACTGGAATTTGTCTAACAGAAATTATCTCAGACATAATTTAAGTCTCCAACTCGTGTATGTCATTGAGAAGTGGTCTGGTTGTACTTAAAAGCAGCAATTTCAAATCTAATAGATACATGTCAGGCAGGACAGGCATTATATAGCAAAAAATGAAATGGTACCATCTCCTTCAGCTGATGGAAGTATTGTCTCAAAAGCTCCTCCTTGGCCTGTACCTCTGAGTCACTCATGCTGTCAATCAAGTTATAAAGAAAATAGCCAACAGCTTCTGTGGAAAAAAACAAGAGAAAGCATTCCACTAAAATTACTGAGACTGTCATGTTATCAAGATTAATTTATAAGAAATCATTTTGGTGTGAGATGTCACCCTGATGAGAGGCTCTGAAATGGCAACAATGATCACTGAGGCATAGAGATTATGTGGTTTGGGAGCACATATCTAACTGGTGAGTGAAGGGAATATTAATTATTTTCAGACCGAGTGACAGCTTTTCAGTACTGAATCTTACTTCAATTTATTTTTTTATACCACTCTATGACAGACGTGGTCCTGCCCAAAGGCCTTACCCCTTTCCTGTCCAAACCACAGTACTGCGAATAAATAAATGCCTGCACACATTTCTACACTAACTTTTTATGGGCAATATTTAGGGAAACATAAAATTAGAAAGGATGGTTAAATGTTATGTGTAGAAAGTTAAAGAATTTTAACAAGCAGGTACAGCAATGCTGTAGAGAGCTGCCTATTAGCCAATGAAAGACCAAGATTAATAAAGATGTTTTATAACAGCAGTAATTTTTCTATGCATTTAAGCATAAAATACATAGGACCATGTGTTGATACCTAATTTAGAAATTTTGAACTTTCAAGAAAGGTACCTTCTTATAGAAAACCATATATTCGAGTCCTCATTATATAAAAAAATGAAAATAATTAAATGTCAAACAATGTAATAGTTTATATTTAAGTGGAAAAATCTACAAGACCTCGTCACTACTTTGACTTTACATGTTTAAAATTGACACCTGCGAAACATTAAAATCACATAAACATTAAAACCACATAAACAGTAAGGTTTACTGATTTGTAAGGCTGTGTTCATAGCTGCTATAAGCAGCATTTCCTCAATTTCTAAAAAGAAAAAGCTTTCCAAAACTGTCTTTTAAGACAATAATTATGATAAAAACCAAACACCTCATAGATCTCAAAATGTTGTGTTATCAACATAAAGACTGATAACCAAATGTTTTCAAATTTCCCTTTCAAAAAGAGACTGTTTCCTGCTGTAATCTTTCCAGCCCATCATTACACAGAAGAACGAATTTGTGGGTAAGTTACAGTCATCGAAATTGAAACGCTACCCGTCGGTCCCGGGGGCTCCTGGCAATAACGTCCGTCCTTGTACAACAGTTCCGTTATCTGGAAAGGCAGAAAATTCGTGCGTTGCAGCGAGAGAGGCAAACAAGAACAAACACAATCTGAAATTGGATTCTTGAAATAATAAAGCTTCTCCCCAGTAAGGTATTATTCTATATCACGGTAATTCAACACCACCCCTACCTGCCAAGGAGATTGTTTCGTTTTTAAATAATAGGTTTGTCTTTTAAAAACAAAACCAAAACAAACCCATGTTGAAGGAAAACTGCAATGTTTTATAAAATGTCACTAAGAAAACCTCTAAACTGATTTGCCTATATATTGTTTTAAATGAATTTTTATAAATAGGAAAGAGCTTATAGGAATTATCAATTAATGCTATTTTTCATATTGTTTTGGGTTTTGTGGAAACCGGACCAGTTGCCTCCTTTTAAATGAAGTATTACAGAAATAATACAGTAAAATATCCTGGACTACTTATTTATTTTTTAGTTTTTCAATAACCTTTTCCCAGTCCTTTTAATGGCATTAAAACAAGAAGGGCCAAAAGTTCTGTGTTTGTTCTCGTGCGTTCTTATCAACTGAATGCAGAGACACTGAGAGACAAACACGACACTTACTCCACATTAATTCTGCTGGCAAAGTTTTAATTTAAAAAATCCAAATATGTATTTTATGACAAAAGTGATTACAAACTCTATAGCACTGACTTGTAACTTTTCAACACAATATTCGACTATATATCCTTGGGCTAAAGAAAATAAGAACAAAAACATAGAGTTGTTTTCCGAAGTGTTAGAATCATGAACTACATTATGTGTACTCTACTACTAAACTTATTTGTTCTTAAATAGCACCTGGCACATATTATAAGTGTTAATAACTCAAACTGCAGTTACTACTACTGCTACTTGCTAATATAAAAAATGAGACAAAATTAACCATATCCCACTTCCTTCCACCATGAAAATCATGCTGTGGTTAATGGCAACTCAAAGGACAGCTGAGGCAGAAACTCTTCAAAAACAAAGAGAAACAATCATCACCTACAATCTGTTTTTTAACCAACATAGACAGGTATGGAAGATAGACCTATCAGAAGTTGCAGCCATACATTAAGTCTGTCACATTTCATACCAAATCTGAACAGACATATTTAATGTATAAACCAATAAAAAACCTTTCCAGTTGAAAAATTACTTACAAATATAACTATCGCCAGCATATATTATAATTGACTATATAGTCTGAATAGCAGCATAATACTTAAAACAAACGAATAAAATTTAGATTTTAAAAAATATTTAAATTGGAAATTCTAATCAATGATGCACATTCTGATTTCATTTAGTTACAAATATGTCCAACAATTCAACATAAGGATAACTGTACTTCCTGTATAAAAGCAGTTAACTTCTTAAAAAAGGCAGCCGTTTCAAACTGGTATGTCATTCATATTTAGATACACATATACAAATATATCAGAATGTATATATTTAAAAAATTAACTATTAAACCTAATGGTCAAATGTCAAGGCAATAAAGTTGACAGTTGTCCTCTGGAAAAGTTAAAAACCTTATGAAGAATTTAGGACTAAGTCAAGGATTGCTTCAATAATAAATTTCATGCTCCAGGAAAGCAGTTTTAAAATTATCAACTTCAAGAGTCTAAACTCACTAACTTAAAATAATATATCATAAATGTGTACACCTACTATAACATTTGCT
>PVKM010013769.1:0-29858 GCA_004027735.1 Carollia perspicillata | reverse complement strand
GTTTCATAGGTACAATATAATAATTTGATATGTGTATATATTCCAAAATGATCACCACAATGTCTAGTTAATATCCACCACAACACATAGTTACATTTTTTTATATTTATAATAAGAACTTTTAAGATTTACTCTCTTAGCAAAATTCAAATATACACTGAGTTCTCACTTGACATCATCAACAGGTTCTTGGAAATTACATATTTAAATGAAAGGTCATATAACCAAACCAGTTTTACTACAGGCTAATTGATATAAGTAAGAATCAAGTTCTTAACAACATATTTTGGTCATAAAAACATCACAAAACTTCAAAATAAAGAGCAAAAACACTTACGATATTAAATATTGAAATAAATGTGAGCCATACATACATTTAAAAAGATTAGTGAAAACAAGTAAGAAAACTACTTTCCAGAGTGCTGACTCTATTTCAGGGTGAGAGAGGGCCAGCGCTCATGTCCCAAGAGCTCAGGGCAAAGCCCAGACAGGATGCCTTTCCATCGAAGGGTTCACTCACATACATCCACACTTCCTTAGACTGAAACACTTCAGACTTATCAACTCACCTTACGGGCTTGTCTTTGGAGAGTGAATGAAAACACACACATACATGAGAGAACACGCAGACTCCACACTCACCGTGGTCCTGGTCAGGAATTGACTTCCCTTCTGTCAGTATAATGAAGCAATATAATAATGCTATTTGAAGACGTGCTGTTCAATACAATACAGTATTATTAACTCTAGTCATCATGCTGTATATCCTCATGACTTATATTAAAACTAGAAGTTCATGTTTTTGATAACCTTCGTTGTGCCAAAGCCCAACACCATGCATCTAGCAAACACAAATCTCTTCTCTGTATCTATGGGATCATTTTTCACTTTCACATGTGTATGAGATCATTTGTCTTTCTCAGTGTGACTTATTTAATGTAGCATAATCCCCTCAAAGTCCGTCCATGTTGTCTCAAGAGGCAAAATTTAATTTTTAATGGCTGAATAATATTTCAATGTATCTATATATCTATCATATCTTTATCCATTGGCTGACATTTAGGTTGCTTCTATTTCTTAGCTATCATAAATGATATTGTAATGAACGCAGGGGTCCGTATATCTTTTCAAGTTACTGATTTCAGTACGTTCAGATGAATACACTGAAATGGAATTGCTAGCTCATAAAGTACTTCCATTTTTGCTTCTTTGAAGAACACCAGTACTCTTTTCCACCTTGGCTGCAACAATTCACATTCCCACAAACAGTGCAAAAAAGTTCCTTTTACTCCATATACTTGCCAGCATTTGTTATTTCCTGTAATTTTGATAATAGCTGTTCTAATAGGTGTGAGATGGTATTTTGTTGTGGGTTCCCTTACATTTCCCTGATGATTAGTGAGGTTGAGCACCTTTTCATGTGCTGGTTGGCTATCTTTATGTCTACTTTGAAAAAATGTCTATACAGATCCTTCGCTCATTTTAAAATTGGATTATTAGTGTTTTCTTATTGAGTTGTGTGAATTCTTGGTATAATTTGGTTGTTAACCCCTTACTGATATATCATCTGCAAATATTTTCTTCCATTCCGTCAGTTGTCTTTTATTTTGGTGACAGTTTTCTTTGCTGTGCATAAGCTTTTCAGTTTGATGTAGTTCCATGCATTCCTTTTATATTTTGTTGCCTTTGCTTTTGGTGTCAAATTTAGAAAAATCATTACCATACCAATGTCAAGCAGCTTACTACCTGTTTTCTTCTAGGCATTGTATGGTTTCAAGTTTTATATGCATGTTTTACATACATTTTGATTAAATTTTTGTGTATGGTGTAAGATAATGGTCCAGTCTTACTCTTTTTTTTAATGTGACTGTCCAGTTTTCTCAGCACCACTCATGGAATGGACTAGTCCTTGCCCATGGTATATTATTGGCTTCTCTGTCAAAAGTTAATTGATGCTATATGTATGGGTTTATGTCTGGACTCTCTGTTCTATTGATTGTTCTATATGTTTGTTTTTATGCCAATACCAGATTGTCAATTGCTGTAGCTTTGTCATGTACTTACTTTGAAATCAGAAAGTGTGATACCTCCAGCTCTTTTTTTTTCTTTTCAAGATTGCTTTAGCTGTCAGATGTTTTTTTTTTTTTTCTTTTTTTGGAGTCCCATGCAAATTTTGGATAATTTTATTTCTGTAAAAATGCCCTTGATTTTGATAAGGATTGAATGGAATTTGTGTATTGCTTTGAGTTGAATGGACATTTTAACAACATTTTTCCAATACATGAGCATAGAATACCTTTTCACTTATTTGTGTCTTCTGCAATTTGTTTCATCAATTTGTTGTAGTTATTAGTGTATGCATCTTTCACCTCTTTGTTAAATTTATTCCCAGGTAATTCATTTTTTTTGGTACAAATGTAAATGGGAATGCTTAATACTTTTTTCCTAATTGTTTGTTACTAGTGTATAAAAATGCAACAGATTTCAGTATATGAATATGGTATCATCCAATTTCACTTAATTTGCTTATTATTCTTAAGAGATTTTTGTGTGGAATCTTTAGGGATTTTTATATATTATATTTTGTCATATGCATGGTGACAGTTTTACATCTTCTTTCCAACTGGAAGTCTTTTATTTCTTTTTCTTTTCTAATTGCTGTGGCTAGGACTTCCAATAACTATCTTGAATAGATGTGGTGACATTGGTCATCTTTGTCTCATTCCTGATTTCTGAGAAAAAGCTTTAAGCTTTTTATCATTGAGTAGGATGGTGTCTGTTAGCTTGTCATATATATGGCCTTTATTATGTTGAAGTACATTCCCTGTATACTCACTTTGTTGAGAGTTTTTTAAATCGTAACTGGATGTTGGAGTTTATAAAATACTTTTCTGCATCTATTGAGATGATAATATGTTTTTTATACTTTATTTTGTTAATAAAGTATATCACATTCATTGACTTGTGATGTTGAATATATTTTATTTTCTTCAGTCTTGTTTTCTCCTACTTCTTCATGTTCACTCTCATTCTCAAGAACAAACCTTAAGAGGACCTTACACATTCATGTCCGTTTCTCAGGTTCTGCTGTTCTGTAAAACACAAACTAAGTGGACATGAATATAGATAATTTGGCAATCTAGCAAATCATGCAGCCTTCTTGAAATATTTACTGGCCACATTGTAAGAACACACAATTTCACCTTCATTTGCCTCCACCTTTGTTCAATATTTAACACTTCAATATTTTGTGCCTTTGAATTATTGCTTCACAAACCTTCATACACATATACATAGGATTATCTATAGAAGTTTGGCAGCAACTTAAAACTGAGATATCTGATTATGCTTTCTTCACAAGCCCTGTTTGGTAGTAAATAAGGTATACATAGAGTAGAAGAAATGTTACTGTGTCTTAAAGTTACATTATAAATGTGTTTCTCTACTACATTTATATTTTGGAGCAGGTACATCCAAACTATGCATAAGCCCATTCGGCAACTTATCCAAGTATCTATGACTATGTATGAATTGACGATAAATAAGAACATAGAAGATAAGCAAATTTTTATCTTAGAAAAGTGTATTTGTTTTGAGAACTCATAAATTTTTTAAATGATGCATGTATACTCAATATAAAACAAACTAACTCTGTGATAATTGTTTGTTTTGACTTCAGAAATGACTGTATTATGAACACTTTCAGTGAAATGTGAACACAAGAGTACCCAGAGGCCTTTTCAATGCAGCTACAATTAGATGAAACTATATTATTCTTTAACATGCTGTGTTTCCCATTAGCTGGTGATCAAAATAAAAACTCCAAAGAAGATCAGTAGGATGCAAGATTGATTACAGACTGATTCAGCAGTGTAATCACTAGCTAGTGCAATCTCAGCATGAACGGAGTCCCCAGGGAGCTAGTTGCTATCTGATAGCAGTACAGAGGGGAGAAATCAAATGACTTTTAGAATGTAGATTGGTTTGGGTTGCATTAAACAGGAAAGGATTATGTCTCACACTGTCATCCATCCTGGCATCCGAGAACAGTGCATCCAAACATCTAATTTCCACGGATGGTGTGCATAAAGTTTGCTGCATAACCTGATTCAGCAACTCCTGGGAAGAAAGGAAGACTACACAATCGCTATGTGAAAACAGCTGCAATTAATTATAGTGTGCTTTTTGTGCTTTTGCCAAGAACACAAGACTAATTTTTCATTATTATTCAATTTACAACCCTTATGTTGATCATTCTCCCTTAAAATTATAAACCCTAAACATAGTATTTCCTGTCTATGATAATCATTGCAATAACTATATAAAGACATTGGGAAAAAGAGAAGAAACGATGAAATGGAAGGTTAAATTATTGGACTCTAGTTCTAGTTCTGCTAAAATCTGTCTATACAGCTAAGTAAGTGGTTTAAATGATTTGTGTTGTGCATTACTAGACTCCTTAAAATATACTTATATTTGGAATTCCTGAAAACATGTCTGAATTTTGTAATTTTTAATTTTACTTAAAAACTTAGATATGATTTATTAATAATTGCACACAAGTATCAAATACAACATAGGCATATTTAAACTAATGCTGAGCCAAAATAACTAGTGAATAGTTCATATTTGCACTCAAAATCTTTCTTGTTGAACTAACTAAATAACTTAAATAGTTTAGTATAAGGGAAAGTATAACAAAATGTTTCTAGCAAATAATTACAAAGAAAGCACATTATTAGTATAAGCAAATTTACAAGAAGACCCTCCAAAACAAAATTTATTTATAAAAATGTATATGTATTCTTACGTGTTTAAACTTCAGTCACCTTCAGAGTACTCTCCATTTGATGCAATACAGCTATTGAGACTCTTTTCCTCTGCTCAAAACAGGTTTTGAATTTGTCCATTTTCCTACCTTTTAGTGCTTGTGTTGTTTTTTGTTTCACCTCTTCCACATGGACACAATGTTTCGCTTTGAGGACTTTCTTCATCCAGGGAAACAAAAAGAGTCTCTGGGGGTGAGATTGTGTAAATAGGGAGGGTGGGGCACAGTGGCTGCTCTGTTTTTGCTAAAAACTGCTGAACACTCCATACTGTGTTGACAGATACACTCGTAAATCACTCACTGGGAAGTGGACAAACAATTTGAAAGTCTTCGAAAAAAATTCACTGAAGCAGAGCACAGCCTCTCACAACGCCTGCTACTATATTGATACAGATGCAGTCCTGTAACACTCACCTAGTGAGGGAAGACTGTATTACAAGGAGCTTGACCTCCAGAAGATAATCTTATTTTGAGAGCATCCCCTCTCCTATGACTGTCAATCTCAGAGAGGAGTGGAATATGCCGCCTTTTCTTTTGAAAAGACTTAGAGTAAAATACAGTTTATAGAGAAGTCCTAGTATTTCCTGACTCTACTGTGTATCATACCTGATTGATAAGAGAACCAAAAGGGGGCCATTAAGAGCTCATTGGAGATGCATAGGAAGGTCTTTCTTGTATACAAAGGCAACAAATTGAACCTGGCACCGTTTCTAGCAAGGGAAATGGCTTCTGTCTAAGAAAGGCCCTGTTCAACAACTAACAAATGACAATCAGTGTTATTTTATAAATTCTTCTATTGAACTAAGGACAAATTCAGATTTTATTTTTTTTTGATATTTAGACTCTATGTTTATTCTAGTTCTGTGCATCTCTAATGGCTTATATTGTAAATTCAAGTATTCTATCTATCCCCCTTTCCCATAATATTCATCAACATTCTCTAGACTACTTGGATTTGGATTTTTAGAATAATTTTGATGCCTCTGTCCTTTCTGAGGTCATACTAAAATATATTTTGTTAGTCGTGATATTTCCATTTCTCTCTCTGCTATCACATTTGACCCAAAACAAAGTAGTACCTTTCAAACTGGTGTTTTCTCTTAGAACTGTTATTTCTTTTTCCTTTCTTTGTGTGTGTGTGTGTGTGTGTGTGTGTGTGAAGATAACACTTTTTTAATTGTTGTTCAGTTACAGTTGTGCCCCCTTTTCCCCACTGCTCTCCCCTGCCCCTTCTCCCTCCACCCCACTCCCACAGTCAACTCCCCATTGTCCATGCCCATGAGTCCTCTGTCCATGTTCCTTGACTTGCTCCTTCCCCTTTCCCCCACTGACCTCTTCCCCCAACCTTCCTGTCACTGTTAGTTTGTTCTTTATTTCTATGACTTACTTGTTTTGCTGAAACCATTATTTCTGCCAATTTATTTATTATAACACTCTCACCTTAATCTTGCTTATATAGATTTCATTTTTGTATCCCGTTCTTCAAAATTCCTCAGACTCTTCATTGGATAAAGGCTAAAACCACACCCTCAGATTTGTACAAAATCAACTAAAGTCTAGCTTTGATATCCTTTCTTAACCCTACTTTCAAATCCAATTTATAAAAATCAGTTACTTGTGGCGGACTCCAGCCAGCAGAGTCCGCCTGTTGTGGGTGACAACGAGAATAAATGCACAGGCGACAGCAATCCTGTGGAGAAAAGGGGACAGGGGATGGCAAGGCTACTCTCTCAAGAGGAGAGCACCCCGACCCTTGCCCAGACAGGCTTTTATTGTTTTCCTTGGGTCTTACATTAGAGAAAGATTTATTATCTATTAGATAGAATATTATTGTCTACATCTTAGGTACAATCAAGGAAATGAAAATAACATGCAGAGGGGAGTGGCGATGAGCTGATTAGCTCTGTCCTTGGGAAAGTTCACACAGGCTTTGGAAATTACCTTGAAGATAGACAATACACATTTGTTGTTTTAGACCAGGATGATGGAGTTTTAGCAAGAGCAAGCCATAACAGTCTATATGTATTTCCTAGGCCTGATTCCCCTGGGAAAACTCGGTTTGAAGGTCTGGCTCCTGCCCACCACTTTGCTTCTGTAGATCTTCCATACAGAGAGGAGTCACATTTGCCAGACCAAAGCAAACCGGTCCCCTACAGTTAGTTGAGCTTGTCTTGCTTCTGGTGCTTCTTAGAAAAATAGGCTAGGATTTCACTAGACATACCAGTGTCAAACTAGAGCCATATAAAAATGTACTCAACATGCCAACAATTTTTGGAGCACACAGTCTTCGTTTGTAAGTTTGTTTTGTTTTAGCTGTATTGTGTAGCACTAAACTAAACAATATAAACTACTAAGTATAAATTTGCATTCATATAACACTGTTTGTTCAAGGGATACTCTAAGTTTGTAGACATTTGCCTTGCACAATTTGTTTATCTGGTTATGTTTATTTAGCTTAAATAAAAGATGTTTAATACTATATAAACCATATAACATTTATTTTTTAAAGATTTTGTTTATTTATTTTTAGAGAGGGGAAGGGAGGGGGAAAGAGAAGGGAGGGAGAGAAACATCAATGTGTATTTGCTTCTCTTGCACCCCCTACTTGGGACCTAGCTGCAACCCAGGCATGTGCCCTGACTAGGAATCAAACTGTTGACCCTTTGGTCAGCAGGCTGGTGCTCAGTCCTCTGAGCTACACCATCCAGGGCTCATATAACATTTAAAGCACTAACACAAAAATAGATGGCATTAACTGGACTTCAGTTTGTATGCAGAGTGGATTTCATATATATTAGAGATCAAAAGATACAGCTAATTAGAGCAAACACATACACATACCTTTCAACAGAAATAAAGAACTAAAAACTGGTAGATGATGAAATTATTTTTTTAAAAATACAGGTCAGCAGGATAAAGTAATTACCCATTCTATAAATTAGTATGCTTAGGAAAATTTTGAAAATTAAACAAAATTTAAATTATGTTTTTCAGAAATATAAAAATGCCTGCAATTTGAAGATATGAACTCTGCAATTTTTCACACAAGAAAAGTACAATTATTTCTTATTTAATATTTCATTAAAAGAGTTTATTCACAGGAGTGATGAGACATATTTTTGTCCAGGCTAAATTTCTAAAGATTCTGGTATAATTGTCAGCCACATATTTTTCAGGAAAATAGTCAGATTATCCTAATGAAAAATAAGTGATGAAAGTTTCTATCTAAAGTCAGTTACCTTTCTTTTCTTTCTTTCTTTTTAGTGCATTTTTTTTTTTGGGGGGGTGTCCTGAATGCTTAATCTATTTTACCAGGAACTTTTCTTTTTCTATCATTATTGAGGTATATAACTGTCATATAACATTGTGAAAGGTTGACGTGTGTAATTTGTCAATTCGATACACCTATGTATTGCAAAATGATTATTAGCATTATCTAACATCTCCATCAGGTCACATACTTACTAATTTTATGTGTGTTTATATGTGTTAAAAGCATTCAAGATTTACTCTCTTAGAAACTCTCAAGTGCATCTTACATTACTGCTAACTAAAATCACAGTGCTGTGCATTAGATCCCCAGAACCTACCCATTTTGTAACTGGAAGTTTGTGGCCTTTGGCTAACATCTTCCAATTTTTTTCATGCCCCCAGCCCCAGCTCTCGAAAACTACAATTCTACTTTTTGTTTTGACAAGTTCATTTTTGTAGATTTCACTTATAGTCTTATACCTAGATGTATTCACTTATACCAAGATATATTTTTCCTCTGACTCGTTGTATTTAGTATAATGTCTTCAAGTTTCACCTTGTTTATGCAAATGGCAACGTTTTCTTGTTTCTTATTGTTGAATAATATTTCACTGTGTGTTTGCACATGTATCTTTTTTATCCATTTATTACTTGATAGAAACTTCAGTTGTTTTCATAGTCTAGCTATTCTAAATAATGCTGCAGTGAACATGGGGGTGCATATATATTTTTGAGTTAGTATTTTCTTTTCCTTCAAGCATACATTCAGAAGTGAAATTGCTAGATGATATAACAGCTTTATTTTTAAGGAAACTGCATACTATTTTATAACAAATTTATTTTTTCAAGAAAGTGGAAAGGAGGAAGAAAGAGAGGGAGAGAAACATTGATGCCATAGAGAAACATCTATTAGTTGCCTCTCGCACATGCCACAAGGGGGAACAAACTTGAAACCCAGGCACACACCCTGATTGGGAATCGAACCCAAAGCTTTCACTTTGCAGGACGACATCCAGCTGAGCTGCAAGGGTCAGGACCCGTGTACTGTTCTTCATAGTGTCTGCATCATTTATTTGCTCATCAACAGTATGTAAGCTTTGTTTTTTTTTTTTCTCAGAGCCTTAACACTTACCTCTTGTCTTTTTTGACAGTCATTCTCACAGGTATGAGTTGATACCTCACTGTGGTTTTCATTGCATTTCCCTGATAATATCTGTTGGCCATTTGTTTGTCTTCTTTGGAAAATTTTCTATTGAACTTATCTGCATACTTTTAATCAGACTATTTTTGTAATTACATTTTATGAATTTTAAAATATATTTTGAATATTAATGCTGTATCACATATATGGTTTACAAATATTTTCTTCCATTCTATGTTTTGTCTTTTAATTTTGTTGATTGTTCTTTTGCTTTAAAAAAATCTTTTAGGTTACTGCTGTCTCCCTTATTGATTTTTGCTTTTATTGCTTTTTTTGTATTATATCAAGAAAATTGTTGCCAAGAACAATATCAAGGAAGTTTTTTCTATTTTATCCTAGAAGTTTAAGGTTCTAGTTTTAAACAAATTTTGAGTTAATTTTTCCTGCATGTGGTTAGTTAGTTTTCTCAACACCATTCATTGAAGAAACTATCCTTTCTTCATTGAGTATTCTTAGCACCTTTGTCTAACATTAATTGACTGTACACGTGAGAGTATATTTCTGGGCTCTCTCTTGTGTTGTGTTAGTCTGTATGTCTGCTTTGAAGCCAGTGCCACACTATTTTGATTACTATATCTTTGCAATATAGCTTGAAGTACACAACCTCAAGCACTTTTTTCTATCTGAGGATTGTATTCGTTACTCAGGGTCTTCCCTATTGTTCTGCCCATAACTTCCAGTACTATTTTGAACAAGAGTGGTGTGATTGGGTACTTATATCTTATTTCTGATTTTAGAAAAACATTTTCAACCTTTCACTGTTGACTTTGATGTTACCTTTGAGTTTGCCATATACAGTCTTTATTATGTTGAAGTGTGTTTCCTCTATACCTAGTCTGTTGACAGTTTTATCATGAAAGGATGTGTTTTGTCAAATGTTTCCGCTTCATCTTTTGAGATGATTTTATGACTTGTATCTCTCCTTTTGTTAGTGTGGTATATCACATGTATTGATTTGGGTGTGTTGAACCATCCTTACTTCCCACTCATAATTTCCACTTGATTGTGATGTATAATCTTTCAATGTGATGTTCAGTTGTTTTGCCAAATTATGCTGAGAATTTTTACATCTATAATTATCAGAGATATTTGTCTTAGTTTTTTCCCTGTAGTACCCTTATCTGATACTTTGGTATTAGGGTAATGATAACTTCATAAAATGAAATAGGGAGTTTTCCATCGTCTTTTAGTGTTTTGGAAGAATTGAGAAGGATTATTATTAATTGTTCTTTAAAGATTTTGTAGAATTCACCACTGACATCATCTGGTGCTGGACTTTGTTAGGAGGCTCTTGATTACTAACTGAGTTGCTTTATTTATTATTAGTCTTTTCATATTTTCTCTTTCTTTATGATTCAGTATTGGTAAGTTGTATGTTTCTAGGATATTATCCATTTACTTATAGATTAACCAATTTGTTGACATATAGTTGTTCACTGTAGTCTATTATGATCCTATCATGCATTTATCTGGTATCAGATGTAATTTCTTTTTTTCATTTCTGATTTTGTTTATTTGAGTCCTTTCTTTCATGTTAGCTTAGCTAAATGTTTGTCCATTTTATTTATCTTTTTAAAATACAATTTTTAGTTTTGTTGAACTTTTGTTTTTCATGTTCCTGTTTTATTTATTTCTGCTCTGATTTTTCTATTATTTTCCTTTTAGTGACATTGGACTTATTTTGCTTCTTTTTTTAGTTCCTTAAAATTTAACTTGTTCATTTGAGTTCTTTTTTCTTAATATAGTGATTTATTACTATACATTTCCTCTTAGAGTTGCTTTAGCGGCATCCCATAGGTTGCACATGTATTTCCTCATTTTTATTTGTTTCAATTAAAAAAAAATCCTTATGCTTTTATTTTTTACTCATTTAACCCAAAAGTATGTTGTATAATTTGTACATATTTATGAATCTTATAGCTTTTATCCTGTTACTGATTTTTAGTTTCATATCATTGTGATCAAAAAAGACATTTGGTTTGATTTCATTTTCTTAAATTTGTTGTGACTTGTTTTGTGGAGTATCATATGATCTCTTCTAGAGAATGTTTTGACTGTGCTTAAGAAGAATGTGCATCATGTTGCTGTTGAGTGAAAAGATTTTTGTCTGTTATCTCCATTTGGTATAAAGTATGGCTCAAGTAGAATGTCCCCTTGTTCATTTTATGTCGGGATGATCTGTACATTGCTGAAAGTACAGCATGACAGTCCCACTACTATGTTACTGCTGACTGTTTCTCCCTTCAGCTCTGTTCATATTTGGTTAATATAACTAGGTGCTTCAATGTGGGGTGTGTATAAACTCGTCACTGTTACATTTTCTTTCTTTTTTAAAGATTAGTATTTATTTATTTTTAGAGAGAAGGGAAAGAAGGGAAAAAGAGAGGGAGTATAACGTCAATGTATGGTTGCCTCTTGTGTGCTCCCTACTGGGGACCTGGCCCATAACCCAGGCATGTGTCCTGACTGGGAATTGAACCAGGGACCTTTTGCTTCACAGGCTGGCACTCAATCCATTGAGCCACCCCAACCAAAGCACATTGTTATATTTTCTTGACAAAGTGACCAGTTTATCATTATTCAATGACCTTCATTGCCATTTGTTACTTTTTTTGGCTTAGAGTCTGTTTTTTATGATATAAGTATAGCTACCCTACTCTTGTTTTCCACTTGCATAAAATTTATTTTCACCCCTTTTTCTTGAGTCTATCTGTGTCATTAAGACTAAAGGTAGTGTCTTGTAGGCAGTACAAATTGGGATTTGCATTTGTATTCATCTAGCTATTCTACCCCTTTCAGTGAAGAATTTAATCCATTTACAATTAAAATTGTTGTTAGGTAAGGAGTAACTAATGCTCTCTTAATTGTTTTCAGCTGTTGTTTAGTTCCTTTGTTTCTTTCCAACTCTCTTGTTGTCCCTTGTGTGTACATGTGTGTGTAACTGTGATTTTCTGTCCTGGTATGCTCTAATCCTCTTTTCCTCCTCTGTTTCATGAATCTATTCTAGTTTTTTGCTTTGTGAGAAGCATGAGATTTGCATAAGACTGTGTTGACATTCATTTACAGTACTGTGCACATGGGACAGAGCAGGCCTCAACCTAGTGTTCATTTACTTAAGAATTAACTTTTATTGTTTCTTATAAGGATAAATTATTTCAAAAATAATTTGGAATAAATCGTCTTCATCCAATTAGAGTATGATAGTCATAACATTACATAAGGTGAGATCTTACATAGAAGAAATAGCTAAGGAAATGCATTCCTTAGTTAACCAATACATCTTACTTCAGTAAGGACTTTATTTACATGTGTGTTATGAAAACTTGATAAAATGCCTTAACCAAAGGGTTCTTTATTTTTTGCATATTCTGTAATCAGATGTACAGAGATAGGACTTTTAGGACTGGTGAGGCAGACACACAGTGACTTCAAGGAATTAAGGATTTTTTAATTATCACTTGGACATCCTAATATTTTAAGGGTAGTTCTATTATTTGGGTCTTTACCTGCATTATTAGTCTCTGCATCTGTTCTCTAGGCATACCAAGGAAGAAAAATATGGCCTATAATAGGAAAAACACAACTTAACTTCTGCTACGCCTGATTTAATGGATTGACCCTTGCTGCCAATAGATGAACATGGTAATTGGGTCCATTCTAATTCATGCAACATCAATGGTTCCAATGGTAATGAAGGAGAGAAGTATAATTTTTGGAGATACAAACAAAAGCTTCCATAAATATATAATCAGTACCAACTATTTAAAGGATATGGCTTTGTTTGGCTTTGTGTTGTTGGAGAAGTATTATGTTATCAAATATTCCCCTGAAGTGATAGGTATTAATTTAATCTTATATTTTTTTTAGAAAACAAATAAATGCAGTAGCATAAGTACCTTGCATGTGGACATTTAGTTAGACAGTAAAATTTGGATCTGAAGTCTAGTTTCCTGAATCTAAAACCTTGGTTATTACATACAAAAGATGCATCTATTTTATTTTGTCATCTTATTATAAGAAAAAATGAAAGTGGAAGCAAAATAAAAAACAAAACTGAATTGTGAAGAAATTATCTGGCTTTGGTTAACAGAACTTTTCAGAACAGCACAAACTTTTGCAAATAACCTTGACATTAATTTAATACAAATGTGAGACTTCAAATGATGACTCTGTAGAATAGCATCCCAAAAGCAATACAAAATATTTATCATTAGGTTCAACCCTGATGTCTGCAATTTTTTTTCTCTTAAAGTATATTCCAATAAAGAAGAGTGATTTAGTCAGCAAGGACAATGTAACAGTGGTGCTACCCACCATCCTTCAAAACTATGCACAACTGCGCATTATTGTTTTCCTGTACCCAGCTTTCAATATTCGTCTTAAGAGCCTGTATGTCAGCATAATGTAAGTACTACATCACTAGGCTAGCTACAAGTTTTCTTCATAGGAAAATAGATGGTGTTTATCTTTCCTGTCATTTCTGACCCTTCAATGCTTGACCTCTATATTGCATTTTGTTCTAAAGAAGATTCAAACATCGAAAGGGGTTAGGTGTGTGTTTGATCAACAGTGGATTATGTTTGGGATTGCCTTTTCCCCTTAGCCATAATTTGAAATCAAATAAACATACACTTTCATTTTGTAAATATACACTGAGCTATTTTTTACATATTAAAGCCTACATAAATTTATTTGTAGGTAATTTTCTTAATTTCTTCAGCACTTCACATCAAGTGAGTTTTACTCACTGTTACAACCTTGTTTGTTTGGCATATTTAAAAATCTCACTTCATGTTTAAATTCTCCTTAGAAACTGCCTTTTTTATTTTATGAATAGTGTTAGTATATAGTTTCTACTTTTATTCTCTGTGGTTTCACTGATTTAATATAGATTTTTAATTGCATAACTCCTTATTTGTTGAATTTATCTAATGATTCAATAGAAAGAATGCAAACCTAGAGCTAGGAAACCTGAGTTCATATCCTAGTACCATTTAGTAGTTGGATATTCTTAGGAAAAATAATTTGACATTTTCAATTTTTTAGTTTTCTTCTCTGAAATCAAAGGATAATGAAAGTCCTACATGTTATACATAAATGTTTCGAGAATGTGTGTAAAATTTATATATGCTGTGAAAACTCTCTACATATACAACATCAATTTAATATTTATATCTTTATTTTATCCATTACAATATTTGCTTAACAATCCAAGATCACTATGAAGATTACATTTATCTTGACAGAGAAAATTTAAGGACTTTTTCCAGAAATATCTTAGATATGACTCATAGCTATAGATTTTTGTGGACTGATATTTAATTTAGGCAGCTTAGCATCTTAGAAAATTAACTTACATTTTATTATTCTTGATGCAAACCTTACTCAAATAAATGTATTGAAATCTTATTAGGTATAGTTACTGAGACTAAAAGATAATTTTTCCCTTTGAGGAGTTCCTGGGAGGAGATGGAACAGTCACAACAGCGAGACGAGTGCTGTAATGAAGGGAGAGAAAATAAAAACACTGTAGAAGAGAGATGGGAGATGATTGATGGCTAATGATAAGATACTGTGAAATTAAAAATAAAGATGCAACTATTACCAAAGTTGACTAAGTAGAAACTTTTTCTCATGATGGCCATTGAGCTAATTTTGGAAGATTTCTTAAGCAAATGGCAGAATTTTGTCACTTGAGGAACTGTTGGGAGTGACTACATCAGTCACTCCTCAGGATTTTTTAAAACATTGACAAAAGTTGAGCCATCATTAAAGAAGACAGTATGGTCAATTTGGAGCAGATTCAAAGTAACACCATAGAGATTATTATAAATTTGAAAATAAGCACTGAGGTAAAGCATCAAAATTTAAATATGACCATATTGGAATAAATTTGTATGTATAGCTGGAAAGAATTCTTTAATTAGTAGAAAACAGCAAGGGCACTTTGAAGCCTGATACATATTGGACCAGTTATTCTATCCATTGATTTTCCACATTTAGCTACTATTGTCGCATAGCTCGATTAAATAATTTATTTTTTTAAAATTTGTTAACACCTCTGTATTTTTCATACCCCAAAATTATTGAGGACAATTATTCTTATGTCTATAGTGCAAAATAAACAAAACAATTCAAAGACAAAGTTAAGCCCTTGGCAGACTTCACAAATTAGTCATTAATTTTGAAACTGATGTTAGGACAAAATAGCCCTCTACAAATTATTGTTACAATACCACAGAACAAATTGCATCATGTAGAAGTTTGTAAGATGTGCAGACTTCCATACTTCTTTTATGAAATTTAAATTGTATTAGTCATTTGGTTATACAATCTTCCTAGAATGGAAGATACTAATACTTAACAGAATTATTCACCCTCTAGTATAACGTCCAAGTCTTACACAAGACAAATGAAGAACAGAGATTTGGAATGTGCCTGATTTCCCTTAGTCCCCCATAGTTTCATGGTTCTACAGTTTTATAAACAGTTTTATTTATTTATATACAGTTCTACATTTATATAATGTGGGAACTGAAGTTTTTGCAGTCCAACTTGTTTTGCGCAGTGCTGACTAGTTTGTAAGCTGCAAGACTGAGATTCATTTCTAGAGTCCACTCCCTTGAACACTAAGCGCTGCTGCTACAAATACACATCTGCTCTCCTCAGGCTCACCCTGTGGTTCACAAGACAGGTTGTGAAATGCATTTAACTAAAGGTAAGTTTTAGAACTTTATCAAGTGGCATTATATTGGACATGCTATAATTTGAACTAGGAATCCATAAGCTCCAGGCTAGCCTTTTCTGTAAAACTTAATCAAATACGTAGATTCTAAAAAGGAACCCTGATTCAAACTCATAATAATCCAGCATGTGTATTACCTAAGAAATTTTTTCTATTTGCTGTGTTCTCTTCCTCAATGCAGTAAGCAAAATGTTTTTCTGGATTAGGAGGAGGAGAAGGAGGAGGAGGGGAAGAAGGAGGAACAGATGGAGGATGGGGAGAAGGTGGAACGGATGGAGGAGGAGGAGGACAAACATGGGGTAGGGGAGGGGGAAGGAGAAGGAGGAGGAGGAGATTCTTCATTTGTCCCTACAAAAACCCTCCCAGTGCACTTAACCCCAAAGTCCCCGTTCTGGGAGGTAAAGGATGGGATTTTTAAGAATATTAAAACAGCATTTCTCTGTATTTGCCATCTCCTACTGCTATAGACTGAATATTTCTGCCTCCTCCCCCATTCATATTTTAAAATACAACCCTCGAAGTAATGTTTTAGGAAATGGGGTCTTTGAAAATATATGGGTCATGAGGTTGGAGTTCTCAAGAAGGAAATCAGTACCCTTAGAATAGAGACCTCAGAGGACCCCTTCTGTCATGTCAGGACACAGAAAAAAAGATGGTTACCTAGAAAGTGCACTTTTACTAGAAAATAAATCTGCCAGTGCCAAGATTTCCAGCCTCCAGAACTAGGAGAAATAAATTTCTGTTATTTATAAGCCACCCAGGTTATGGTATTTTGTTATAGCAGCCTGCTGAAAGTAAGATGTCTGCCTACCCATGTGATACTGTCATGCCCTTATCTTTTCACATTCCCTCCAAACTTATTTCTGAGATAATGCAGAAGTTGTATTGTGTATATGTATGCATGTTTTCCAAAAACAGTGCTTTCAACTGCAACACGTCACCGTTTCTGTCCTTAGCCGCCTAAGCTCCATTTCCCTGCCTATTGTCATCTAGTGCCATTACATGCTGGGCAGGTACACAAAATCACTGCCGCTCTGTGCTGCCTCCCCCACAGGAGCTGATGTGACGCGACCACAGCAGGGGCTCTGGCACTATCTCCCGCTGATGCTGGTAGCAATCTGTGGAGAAACTGCTCCACAGATGACATCCAGGCTGTGCATTTGGTCAATGCTCCGTGTTCTCTGAGTGGAAAAGAGATCACCTACACATAACCTTACCCCATTGCACCTCAGCCAGATAATGCTGCTTTGTCTTCCCAAGGTATCACAGAGACTTCTGTGATCATGGACTTCACCAAGGAGTTCTCTTCTAAAGAAGAAGTATGAAGCCATGGTGTCTAGGCCAGTGGTCAGCCACATTCAGAACTGCTTCTCCTCCTTAAGCTGGCAGTATTACTTTCAGAACACGCATAGCTGTCTTATGCTCTTCTTCCTGGAATGAATTCCTTCTTAGGGAAGTCCTCATATCCCATGCAAATTGCATACTCTGAAATGCATCCCACCGATCCTAGACATGGTGTGAGATGACTAAATTCTAGGTAAACACCACTGAGAGTAAAAATGGAGAACCTCATAATTTACCTTTTTGGCCCATCAGATGATTTGTGGGTTTAATTAAAATATTCATGATAAAATTACTTAACATTGTTATTTTTCTTTCTGATTATAAAAAACTCCCAAAAGGATTTCCTTTATTGTTCTATATTTCTTGCTGGCTTTGTTTTGTTCATCAATTGTTTTATGCATCTAAATTTTAGATTTGAAACATTGTTTTAAAGTTTTAATAGAATAAACATGTAGCTTGTGTTTTCTGTTTGTTTCTTAGAGTAGATAAGACTATTGAGATTACATAGAATATGGTGTGTAAATATTTGATTGTTTACATAATCAAATTTAGGAAGTTTATCTTATTAACATTTTATAAAGTCTTTCTAAATAATAGTTAAATATGGTGACACATTACTGAGCATTAATGCTAAGAGTTATAATGTTATATCTCACCTCATATTATATTAGAAATAATATTTTGTACACTACTTAAGCAAAAATCAAAATTGCAGGAAGTCCAAGAGAGAAAAATAAATAAAATTTTCTCCTAGGCAAGGGTAATTGTTAAATAGATCGTGATTTATGTTTAAAACCATGATTCAAACAAATTTAGTGTGACATTTCATAAACATCTCTTAAAACTAAAATTGCCTAGTTTAACCTCACAGGGTAAACTGGTGGATGTTGTGGAGAATGGCTCTAAATCTGTCATTTTTGATCCCTCTCCTTTTATTTCACATCTTCTTTTCTTCTTGCTGGCTCTGCCTCCATTCATCACAGACACCACACTATCACAGAAGCCTTCACTCTTAAATCACTGGCTGTCTCTGCCATTGTCACGGCCAGCCTTTGAAGCAGGAAAAAGAAAACCCAGAACAGCAGTTGCAATAGCACAACATCAGAAATGTTCCCCAGGACTCGCATCACACAATCCATTTGAGCCAAGTCTAGGAACGGATCTCCTCACACTTCTGACTAGCAAATCACACAGAAGCTGTCATTGTGGAGCAGATGCCAGTCACTAATGCATCTTCCAGTTCAAGAGGGAATGCTACTTGGAGCTCACAGTTTCCTGGCCATAAATAATGGTTGGCACCCTCTTTAAAATGGATTAACTAAGCTAGATCATTTTAGCAAAACTGCTTAGAAATGACTTGATTATTTTTCAAAGTTGAGATGTTTAAATACTATAAATGACAGCTTTCTGGTTTTTGTTTTCCCCACAAAGGATAATATTCTTTCCAGGTCACCATCTCATCACTTCTCTGGAAGAATTACACAAAGGAAGACAAATGATGAAGCTCAGTTTCTCACTGATAATCTAAGTATTAATTTGCACCTAACTTCCATTTATTCATCTAATATTAATTTATGATAGCTGTAAACATAACAACAGCATTGATGAGTATTTGATGAATGAGAACAAAATCTAGAATTTTTTGGAATTGTTTTGTGGAACCTTACAGAAGTTTAAATCTTATTAGAGGAGCTGAGAAACACTCATAAACAGCTTTAGAACAAGGTAGAAGGTCAAAAACCCAAAGTGTCTAGTGATGGTAATGATGAAATTACCATTCAAATGATCACATTATATTTGTGTGTGTGTATACACACATATATATACCATTTTAAAATATCAAAATATACCAGCATAAAATATCAAAAATATCATAAAACCAATTTTAAAATTGTCATTATCTTCCCATGAATTATAGTTGAACAAGTTTTTCTACTTTTGTCTTATTACTTATGGCAACAAAAGTGAAAGCATGACATGGAAAGCTGGAGTATCTTAGTAACAGGGCAATAGAAAGGACTTAAAGGACTGAGATTTGTATGTGATTTAGTGGTGGAATCAAAGAAGTGGGCTTGCTCTACATTGTGTAATGTTAAAATAGGAAGATAATCTGTGATCGAGCATCTTAATAGATCTTTTACCTCGAGGTGGAAGGAATGAAATAAGTCTAAAACTATAATTAATCAAGAGTCAGCCAGTCACTGATACTAGCCAGAATGCAGGCATGTTTGGTAATTTTTATGGTTTGGTAAATGTCCTTTTATTTTTTAAGGCCATAAAATTTTTAAGGAATGGGTAAGTATTGACTCATCATGATCATAGAAAGACCTCATCCAATGGTATTCTGCAAAATTGTTTATGTTTCCCAAGAGAATAGTCTCACCTATCGCTGAGTGACTACCCATCTCCCAGCAACACATACTTGGTGGTGGTAGGCCAGTTCGTGGCTAGTTTTTGGCTGCCAGAGACTGATTTTTTTCTCCTTTTCAAAATGCACCTGGGTTCTGGCAATTTAGGAAGATACTCATAGAAATTTTTTAAAAAGTAAAACCATTAAAGGGTAGGTGGAAGTAGAAGAGGGTATGGGGGATCAATGGTAATGGAAAAATAGAATAAAATAAGAAACAATGAAGTAAAGGATAATAAAAATTTGCATTTTCTACATGTATAATTCCATTACAATTACAAGTTTAGAAAGCAAAAAGAAAAGTACCTACTGTATGGCTTCATGTATATAAAATTGAGAAGCAGACAAATCAAATATGTGGTTTTAAAAATCAAGCTAGTGATTACATTTGGGGAAAAACTGTCATCTGAGAAGTGACAAAGAGTGACTTCTGGTACATTGGTATTGGTTTATTTTTTGAGTTGAGTGCTGGGTTACAGGGGTTTTTATTTTGTGAACGTTATTTTAAAAAATATTTTATTTATGTTTCTTACAGAGAGGAGAAGGGTGGGAGAAAGAGAGGGAGAGAAATATCAATGTGTGGTTGCCTCTCCCACCTCTTACTGGGGACCTGGCCCACAACCCAGTCATGTGCCCTGACTGGGAATCAAACTGAAGATCCATTGGTTTGTAGGCAGGCATTCAATCTACTGAGCCACACCATCCATGGCTCTTAATGATTATTCTATTCTTTGATCCATGCACTTTGAATTGGTTCATTTCTCTGTATGTTTACAGTTCTTTAATGATTAAAGTTCATAAATTTAGAAAAATTGAAAATTAAACTCAAATTAATGTGACAACTCAAAGACAAAAGCTGAATAATTAAGATGGCTTCTGCCTAGAGGATTTTGAATAAAATTAATTTTAATGTTCAATTCAATTGAGTCAGGATAAGGAGAAAACAACCCAGGGCCCGCACCCAGGGGATAGTTAGAAGGCTGAATCTCCACGCACAGAAAGCTGGGACCTGAAAGGGCTGTGTACCTCTGCTGCCGTGATGGAAACCACAAACTGCACGTGGCTGTTGAGCACTTGACATGTGACTAGTCTGGATGGAGATGTGTTGTACGTGCACAAAATCCATAGGTTTTGAAAACTCAGCATAACAAAATAATGTAAAACACTTTTAAAATGTTTTCATTGATAATATGTACACAGTATTTTTTAAAAAATAGGTTAAAATAAATTATTAAAATCTTCATCACTTCCTTCCCTTTCTAAAAATGTAAGTACTACAAAATTTAAAATGCTGTATGTGGCTTACAATTTTGGTTCACATTATATTCTTTTGGATATCCTCAATGAAGAATGAGCTAGAGTCCCCTCAGGACTGAATTAGATACTGGTTACTTATAACTTGGAACTGAGTGGAGAAGAAAATGGTGCTATTCAAATAATTAAGGCACATATTTTGATCTCCCAAAACTTGCTTTACTTTGTCTTTCCTGAAATTACAACACATAAAGCAGACATAGAGCAGAGGAAGATTATATAAAATAATCTAGTATGAAAAGGATCAAAGAGTATAACAAACAGGCCAAATGAAGGAACTGACCCAAGCCTTAAGCTTTGCTCTAAGAGTGTTCAGGAGGCCTCCAAACACTGGGCATAAAAGAAAGACTCCCTTGTGGCTTTGTATTCTGGCTCCTCATATCATCTGATTCTAGACCTTCCTGGATGAGATCAATGGCAAAGAGAACCCCCCAAATCAAGGACATTTGTTGGAATAACAACAATTCTACACCCAGTTCTTTCTTTTTGTTCCATTCATTTTTCTCTTTGGGGGATGGTAAAACAAATAATGTTTAATGCCAGTGATGAACTTCCATTATCATACAATACATCAGATTGGCAGCAAAATATATACATGCATGATTAGTGGCACAATAACAAACACGCTCCACCCATTTTTTGTTACAGACTCTCATCAATGGATTTTTTTAGTTGAGATATAATTGATATATATATATATATATATATATATATATATAATTTCAAATGTACAACATAATCACCCAATAGTTATATACTTTGTGAATTGATCACAACAATTCACAATTGCCATTAGTACTTGTCACCATACAGTTACAGTGCTTTTTTTCCTTGTGTTAAAAACTTTCAAGATATAACCTCTTAGCAATTTTTGACTATGCAATACAGGATTGTTAAGTAAGGTCACCATGCTGTATGTCACATTCCCAGGACTTTTTGTGTCTTTTGACTCCTTTCATCCATTTCACTCACACCCAACCCCTACCTTTAGTAATTAAAATCTGTGATATCTATGAGTTTTCTTTTTGTGTTTTCAAATTTGGGGAGGGGTGTTTAGTTGGTTGACTGACTTATTTCATTTAGCTAATGCCCTTATGGTCCATCCCCATGCAGTTTTTTTAATGGACACTCAGGTTTTTTCCACTCTTACCTATTGCAGGCAATGCTGCAATGATCATAGAGGTGTGTACATCTTTTTTATTTAGTTTTTGTTTATGTTAGTTAGTTTTTGTTTTCCTTGGACAAATACCCAGAAGTGGAATTGCTGGATCCTATGATAGTTCTATATTTAGTTGCTTGAGAAATTTCAGTACTGCTTTCTGTAGTGGCTGCATCAATTTGCATTCCCACCAACAGAGCACAAGTATTCCCTTTTCTCCACATCCTCATGAACACTTGTTACTTCTTGTATTTTTGATAATAACCATTTTAACAGGTGTGCGGTGGTATCTCAATGTGGTTTGGATTTGCATTTCCTTGATAATTAGTGATGTTGAGCACATTTCATATACCAGTTGGACATCTGCATGTCTTTTTTGAAAAAAAATATTCAGATCCTCTGACCATTTTTTATTTTTAAAGTACATTTTATTGATTATGCTATTACAGTTTTCCCAATTTTTCCCCTTTATCTCCCCTCTGCCCTGCACCCCCCAACCCTCCAGCCTTAGTTCATGTCTATGGGTTGCACTTGTAAGTTCTTTGAATTCTGTTTCCTATACCATTTTTGACCTCTCCTATTTTATGCCTACCAATTTTACTTCTTATTCCCTGTACCTCCCCCCATTCCTCCCTTCCCCTTCCCACCAAAAACATTCCATGTAATATTCATTTCTCTGATTCTGTTCCTGTTCTAGTTGTTTCCTTAATTTTTGTTTTCATTGTTTTTCTTTTCTTTTAGATTAATTTGTTGATAGTTGTGAGTTTGTTGTCATTTTACTCCATTTTTAAATAAGATTTTTTGCTATTACTTTGTATGCCTTTGACATAGTTTAGATATAACCCCTTATAAGATACATGATTAGCAAATACATTGTTCACTTCAATTGATTGCCTTTTCATTTTGTTGATGGTTTTCTTTGCATGCAGAAACATTTTTTAGTTTGATGCTATCCCACTTCTTTAATTTTTGCATTTGTTGCATTAGCTTTTATTGTCAAATACAAAAAAAAATCATTACTAAGTCTTCTTTTAAGAAGCTTACTGCCTATGTTTTCTTCTAGAAGGTTTATGGCTTCAAGTTTTTGAGTCTTTAATTTATTTTTGAGTTAATTTGTGTGTGTAGTATAATATGGTGGTTCAGTTTCATTCTTTTGCATGTGGATGTTTAGTTTTCCCAGCATCATTTATTGAAGAGAATATCCTCTCTCCTTTTACTTCAAACTTGGAAAATGCCATTATCTAATCATGGGTAGGAAGAGGGGGAAAGGAAAATGCTGATTATTAGGGAAGTTAGAGTATGAGGGAAGGAGAGAAGGAGGAAAAGAGCAGAGGAAGTACATAGACATGAGACCTCCCCTCTACTTCAGAATAAGATGAGTCCTTAAAGCATATGGCTGCCTGAATATCTCTATTCATGTGTTTGGAAAGTGGATTGGTGAGAGATTAAGATACACGTGTGATGAGAAAAAAATACACAGAAACTCAAATCTGAGCATTGACTGAGCTGATCTTACTCTGACTGCTGAGTCAGCGGTCCCTTTCCTCTAGGAAAGCAATTTTCAACCTTTTTCATCTCATGGCACACAGAAAGTAATTACTAAAATTCTGTGGCACACCAAAAGATGATATTATATTATTTGCCAATCTGACAAAAAATAGGTATAATTTTGACTCATTCACACTAGACTGCTGCTGTTGTGTTGGTTGTTGTCATTTTTTTAATTTGACAATCTAAGGGACAGGAGGTCAGTTTCCCTGACTAAATTCTCAGGTATCACATATTTTAAAAATTCTTGCAGCACACCAGCGTACCATGGTGCACAAGCTGAAAATTTCTGCTCTAGGAAAATCCACTGTCCGTCCCCAGAGTCAGAACTGTGAGTCACAGCAGCTTTTGCAGCAGAGCAAGGTGATAAAGTTCTAAGAGATGTTGGAACCACCGAAATAAGTATGCAAAATGCAAGCATCATACTATATGCTTCTAGTAAAAAGCGGAGTGATGGTGACAACTTAATGAAATTGATAATTTAGATAGATTCACTATAACAATTTTTACTTTGCTTGGTTTTCTTGTATCCCTTGCAGTTGCTTAGGTTCTGAGTGGCATTATAACATTTGGTTACATTTGGACTCTGTATCCAAATGGCTGTATTCACATACTTGCTCCACTTTTAGTTTTATCATCTGCAAGTGGGAATAATGGGAAAATATTGGAAAATTTATCATAGATTTCTTATACAATGAAAAAGCATGTATTATAAGAGTTCAGCACTTCTACATGTGGTAACACATATAAATCACTTAGATATGGTCTTGTGCATATAAATAATATATAATATTTAGTATTTTTTTATTCTCAGCATCATCAATATTATCTTAGTCCAAATTATCATTTTACTCAACACAATCTTGGTTTTATCTGCAGTTAGATTTCCTCTATACATACAACAAAGTAGTCATTTAAAAATGTAGCTTAGAACATGTTTCAGGTAGTTTGCAATTATCCATAAAAATCCTAATGCATTTCAGGAAAACAACAACAACAATTGTTTTTGTGGTTTATGGACCCCTTTATGTTTTTTCCTTTGACCTTTTAATACCCGACTCCTCAGATCTTCCTTTAAGCATATCCCATATCTGGTTGATATCATATCAACTCATCTATTTGTACTCAAGTGAATCTGCCATTTATTGTCTGAGGTTCTGCTTTATGGGATTTCAGACTATAAAAACACAACTGTGAACAGCAGGGTGAACCACAGATGAAATTAAGACTATGAGTAAGGTCTTGTAAGTCAATTGTGGAAATTGCTTTCTTATCCTTCCCAATCACTTGAAAACCTTTTTAAGCTCCATTGTCACTAGAAAATAAAAAAAAAAAGTTAGATTCTAAAATAAAACTTTTAAAAGAAAATAAACTAGCAGAATAACGTATGAGACTCTCTAGTTCATGGAATAAATCATTTTTTAAACAAAAATATTTATTTTTAAATAGTGAGGAAGAGAGGGAGAAAGAGAGGCAGGGAAACATTGATGTAAGAGGGAAACATCAATCAATTGCCTCTAGCACACCCCAAACCAGGGACCAGGTTCACAACCCAGGCTTGTGTCCTGACTTGGAATCAAATGAGTGACCTTTCAGTTTCGCAGGCAATGCCCAACCAACTGAACATACTAGTGAAGGAGTGTGGAGAGCAGGGCAAACAAATAAAATGGCATTGGTCCAGCCAAGATAGGATAAAGTGTGTAAAATAAAACGGCACCACTTATATCAACCAAGATGGCTGCCAGTCAGCCGTGACACTTTGGTTCAAGAGGGAAAGTACTTAAGTCAAACCAGGCATACCCTGCTAAATGCCTGCCAGGGTGCCATACCCAGAATATCGGTGCATAGAAGTGTCTTCAGAGAAGGTGCACCTACAAATAGAGCTCTGGGAGCTCTTGGCCCCAAGCCACAGAGTTTCCCAGTTCAATTGGGTGCCAAGAATTAGGGTGTAATTGCAATGGACTTCAGAGCTCCCAGTGAGAAAGCTGATCTCCTACACAAGAATGCTACTCTCTGCTACCCTGAAGGCATCTGTGTACAGAGGTCTGAGCAGCCAAACACCCAATGAAGACACCATAGACTCTGCCTTGTAAGACACTGACATTTGCTACTGTCTACTGGATTTGGCCCACTAAGACTCTTAGACTCGGTTCATTAATGGAATCTGCCCTCTCTTATGTCCTTGATTCACTGTATGTTTAGTAATATTAAGCTAGGACTGATTTAATGTTAAGTCAAGATTGATTTGCATGTGAAACCTTCATTAATAAACTAAAGATATCATAGACACCTGTGTTGGCTCACTGTTATTCCTTGGTGCCAGGTAAAGGAGATTTGGGGTCAGTGGTCCAGGAAGGACAAGGCATTCTGGGCCACCCAGCACTTCTGGCTCAAATGGAGAATCAGGAGCTTTCAGGAAAGATTGCACTGCAGCCACCCTTCTGGTGTCTGCTTTCAACAGGGCAAAGTCACTTTTAACTGTTAAGTTTTAGCATTTATCTTGAAATTTCATCAGGAATACCAGAAATCCATATCGATTACATCTCTTTAAAAGAAGTATGAAACTTCTGTTAGGTAGCAGCTGCGGATGAGTAGCCAGAGGGGAAATAAAGGCAGGTCCCTCGCCATTACAATCTAACAAAGAACTTAATGCAGGAGGCTAGAAGCAAAAGGGAGACCTGCCTCATCCAATTAACTTAGCAGAAGTCCTGAGCTTGGTTTGAGAAGATTGCCAGGTGTCCTGAGCATTGCAGACAAAATACCGCAGGAGAAAGGGAGGTCCTTGAGACTGTGCTGAGAAAAGGGGCTTCTGAAACTGTTTTGCTAATACTGCCGGGTGTTCTGAGCATCATAAGCAGAAATTGCACAGGAAGAAGAGGGTGGCCTATGCTGGGAAAGGAGGCTTCTGTAACAAATTTTCTAGCTAAGACAAAGAGCCTCTACTAACTGAGAAAGAAAGCCTTTGTAGCTGCACATCATTCCCAAGGGGAATAAGAAGGGGTACCTAAAAGCCAGCTGAGGTATATAACCCTCGAATCCCAATAGTTGGCATAGCTAGATTAGTTAAGTACTTACTTGTAGTCTTGGCTCAAGTGTACAAAACAAACTTACTAATAAACACACTAACAAACTGACTAATAACTTCATTTCTTCCATACATGGGACATTTAGGCTAGCTGGGTGCCTGCTTGCAGCTTTGTGCTCGTGTGTTTCATAAATAAATGTGCTGTCTCATTTCTATCACACATGTTGTCTCTTGTTTGAATGTATCTCTTGTGGCGAGACAAGAACTGAGGTGGAAGAGGGAGCCTTTTGACTCAGGTCTCTCTCCCCACTGTCATACTTCCACTGGAGATTCCGAAATTTCTTCATTTTCACTCATAATGACCTTGATGAATATTTGCCAGAATATTTTGTCAGGAAAATATCGTTGACTGAAAATATGTTACTTTATTCTACAAGTACACATAAACTCTCTGTGCCTCAATGTCCTCATTGATAAAATAGGGAAATGAGTCACTACATACCTCACTACTGATGCATTGTAAGGATTACATGAGCAAAAACCATGCAAAGAACTAAAATTGTGCGCTTCTTAGTTACAATGAGAATAATTAAGTCCTTGAAGATTAATAACCAGGTAGCAGTTCCCAATGACCCAAAGCAATGATTGTGATCACAATGAGTGAATGGATTGGAGTGGCAGGTAAGACAGTCGGCCACAGAGAAGTCTGGAGATTGTTGATAAAACATGGTAATATTAGGATCTGCTGAGAAACAGTATTGCTCCTGTATGCCATAAAAAATACATTGATAATGTATTGTAAAAATGAATTGACTGTAGATGAGTCCATGTCATCAGGACTAAATATTTAGTGATGTCACAGTGAGGCTATATGGTAATGATTCTCCCAGAACTTCCCCGAACGGTCATACAGTTATTTAATTAGTTAATTATATGGTATGGAAAGAGAAATACCCAGACTTCTTCTGTATTTATAACATAGTATTTTTTATTGTAGTAAAACATACATGATAAAAATTAGCATTTTTAACATTTTTATGTTTATGATTCAGTGGCAATAAGTACATTCACCTTTCAGCTCCAGAACTTTTACCTTCTTAAACTGAAACTCTACTCCTTAAATCATAATTCCCCACCATCCCCTGTCCCCACCTCCTGGTGACCACAGGCTACTTTCTCTTTCTATGAATTTGACTCCTCTATGTGCCTCATATAAGTGGAACCATGCAACAATTACCCTTTGTGCCCAGCTTATTTCACTTAGCATTATGTTTACAAGTTCATCAAGTTGTAGCCTGTGTCAAAATTATGCAACCCATAGTCGCATAAAATACTTTATAGCCTGTTGAGGAAAGAGGAATAAGGCTAATGGCAGTGCATATATGACTACATTGGTAAATTGGGAAGATCAATACAGACTCTAGTTGTGCTAAAACTATACTCAGAAGTGATCTTGAAAAATAGTGGTGCATAGAAATCCTGCCAAAAGACATATCATCAAGTGGTGTACCCAGCTATAGTCAGAGTGAAACAGAATGGCCTGAGGTAAGGCTCTATGCATATTCACAGGCAAAAGGGAATGGCTTGGCTGGTTGTTAAGGACCCTAGAAGGAGAAGCCTGGAAAGTCTAGGGAAAGAGGCATACTGGGAACCTATAGAAAACTGTACCATGTGTGGCTTTTCCTGTCTTGCATATTAAAACGAACCGCAGAGGCACCAAACAGAAAAATAAATAACGTAATGAGTTGGCATTTACCAGATTATTTTATTGGCTACTCAATTCTGGTGGAAAGTTGGTATGAAGACAGTAGGTGTGGTATCAGAGATGGAGGTATTCGTGCCCCTAGCAACATGCGAATCAGCACAAACTGATTTACGTAGCACCCCAGCCCAACATTTAAACTGGAAGCAGTACAGACATGTATTAAACCCTGATGAAGTTCTATCCCTCTAGGAGACCGGACGGCCACTTGATTGCATGTTGATTATACTGACTCTGTGTGTTCTGGAAGAGGCAGATATTTGACATTAGAGCATTCAGTCCATGTTCCAGGCATAGGTTTTCTTTCCTGTCCAAACGGCCCATTTCACAGTCAAGTCAGGAGACACACAACCAGTAGATCTACTGATCACATTACTTCTTGTAACACCCAGAAATTTTCAACTGGAGAGAATGACAGAATGACATTTTAAATGAACAGCTAGGGCACTAACTTGGAGAACACATTGTGAATACACAATACTATCCTTCAGGACAAAGTTGGTAACTGTTACGTGGTGATGAATTCCCAAAAGGGAGAATATATGGGGCCTGGGGGGTCATTGACAGAGTGACCCCAATTACCATTTCTCTTTGCAGCTCTCTTGGAAAAGTCGTATTTCTCATCACCAAAACTCTAGATACTTCGGACCTCAATATTTAGGTTCCCAGAGAGGATAGGCTTCCATTAGAGAGCCATAATTGTCATTTTGTCATTAATTCTGACCCTAAGGTCCAAGATATGATCTTCTGAATTAGTAGTTGATATGGGGTAGAAACAAAGAAATTGAATTTGAAGAGCTCAAATACTTCTGTGGAAGTTGATAATATAAATTGAGACTGCCCAGCAGTGAAACCACTAGCCACATGTGGTTACTTAATTTAAAGTAAGTAAAATTATTAAATTTTAAAATTCAGTTTCTTAGTCACACTAGTTGCCTCACAAATGTTTAATGGCTGTATGTGTCTTGTGGCTATATACTAGGAAGTGCAGTTATAACACGCTTATATCATCACAGAATATTCCATTCAGCAGCATGGAATTTAAAAACATAGGTCATAGAGGTATTTCCATAAATTGGGGAGCTAAAATACCATTGCTGTGCATGTTTAAAAGATTCTTTAATTATTTTACTTCCAATTAAATAAAGGAAAATACAGCCCTGGCTGGTGTAGCTCAGTGGATTGAGTACAGGCCTGTGAACCAAAGAGTTGCTAGTTCAATTCCCAGTCAAGGCACATGCCTGGGTTGCTGGCTAGGTGCCCAGAGTGGGGC
>PVKM010013768.1:0-29858 GCA_004027735.1 Carollia perspicillata | reverse complement strand
AGTCTTGAAGTCCAGTTCCAGGATGCAGAGACACAGGAGAAAGTCCCAGAGTAGGAGACACGTAGGTGTGCACTGGTGGTGGAGGTCAGATTGGCCTTCCAGACAGGGACGTTTTAGAGAATGGAAGTGGACACGATGAATGATTAAGCTGGAGGAGCAGCTAGAAACCGGATCTGTCCCAGGGAAGTTGAGACGTGGTTAACCTGGGTGTGTTCCCATCCCTGCAGTATTGCCGATGCCGAGGTAACGCGTTGGCAAATGCAGTTCACACACGACAGCGGGCCTGCGCTGAGGGTCACTGACCTGGACACTTTGAAAAGGTGGAGACGGTAAATATCGCGTTACATATATTTTACCCCAGTCCAAACACAAAGGCAGTCCACTAATCTTCGAAATGAGGGTACACGTTTTTAGGTAAACACCTAACAAGGTGTTATGAAGATACGGAGAGGAGACACGATTACACATAAATTATTCTGATTTAACAGATTTGTTTGTTTTTGTTTTAGTGGATCTTTGGTATCCTAGTAAATTGAGGCACGTTGTGATTTCACCCCCATCATTTATTTCATCAAAGCTTATTGTTCATCACTTTTAAGTCTCTGATCTATTTGGAGAGAAAAGAAAGAAGCTAGAGCCAGAGACTTGGGGAAAGAATTTTCCTGAATGATTAAACCTCTTGTATTCTACATAACGAGCATTTAGTGAGCATCTAATGAATGTTTTTTTTTTTTTTTGGTCATATTGTCAATGGTTTATATCACAAAAACCTGAAGTCTCATCGGAGTCTTTGCTTTATCTCTTGAACAAACCAAAAATCATCATATTCGGTGCCTTGACTGACGTATAATTCACATGCCATACAACTCGCTCATTAAAGTGCAAAATTCAGTGGTTTTTAGTATATTCACAGAGTTGTACAACCGTTGCCCAAATTGAATTTCAGAGTATTTTTTTATCACCGCCAAAGAAATCCTGTTTCCATCAGCAGTTACTCCCCACGTTTTCCCACAGACGTCCAACCCAGCTCTGGGTGACCACTGATTTGCTTTCTGCCTCTGAAGGTTTGTGTGTCCTGGATGTCTTGCATAAATATAATTACGCAAATATGGTCTTCTGTAACGGGCATCTTTCACTGATCGTATTTTCAAGATTTATCCACGCTGTAGCTTACATCATCACTTCAGTCTTTTCATTACCAAACAGTGTTCCATTGCATAGACCTACCATGTTCTACTTATTAGTTGTTTGTTTATGGACATTTGAATTGTTAACACATTTGGTTGTTATGAATGATAATGCTGCAATGAATACCCACTTACAAGCTGTTTGTGTAGATGTACATTTTTCTTTCTCTTACATATATTTCTCAGAGTAGCCTTGGGGGGTGAAATGCTCATTGTCTGGTTGTCCTTTCGAGGAACTGCCCAGCTGTCCACCCAAGTGACTGTCCTGATTGACATCCCTGCTGGCCAGGTATAAAGGTTCCAGTTCTCCCACACCTTTGATGCTTCCTGTCACCTGATTTTCTTTTTTAAATTACAGCCAGCCCAATGGGCATGAAGTGGTTCCTCATTGTGGTCTTGATTTACACTGTTCCGATGGCTAAACCGGCGTTGAGACGTGCTTTTGGCCGCGCTCGTCAGCTCGGGCTGCTATAACAAAAACACCGTGAACTGGGCCTCTTAAGTGGCAGACGTGTTTCCTGCAGTTCCGGAGGCTGGAAGTAGGTGACTGGGTGCTGACAGATCTGGTTCGTGGTGAGGGCCTGCTTCCTCGCTCATGACCACTGCCTCCTCACTGTGTGCTCCCCTGGCCTTTCCATAGTGCATGCACGTAGAAAGGGAGCCACCAGTCCCATCAAATTGGGGGTTAGGGCTGTAACACGTGCATTTTGGGGGGATGAATACATTTAGTTCATAACACAGGTCATTTGCCTATCTTTATGAGTATTGCAGGACTGTTGACTCAGTTCCTTTGTGCATTTTATTTTATTTATTTGTTTTTATCCTCACCTGAGGACATGCTCATTGATTTAGAGAGAGGGGAAGGGAGGGAGAGAGGAGGGAGAGAAACATTGATTGGTTGCCTTCTCATACCTGCCTGATCTGGACTGAACCTGCAACCTAAGCATGTGCCCTGATCAGGAATTAATGGAGCCTGCAACCTTTTGGTTTATAGAATGACACTCCAGCCAACTGAGCCACACCAGCCAAGGCCCTTTGCCCATTTTTACTGGATTATTTGTCTTTTGTATTTTTGAATGGTAAGTGCATTTTCTAGACACTGGTCTCTTATGAGATATATGATTTGCAAATATTTTCTTGCGTTATCTGGATTGTCTTCATTTGTTTTTGGTATAGTATCTAATTTAATTCCATTGTGTTAATGGGAAGAACCTGGTGCTTCTGGCCGATGAAGTGAAGAATTACAGATCAGCAAATCTGTTAGTGTGCAAGCATGGTTCTTTGGTGATGTGCACTCATGGAAGAGAATGGGCCTAGCTAAGGGGGGCGGGCAGGTGAAAGGCATAGGTTCAGGGCAAAGCAGGCTAAGGGCAGCAAAAGTAAGGATGGCCAAAGGCCAGCACGGCATGTGCGCTGCAGGTCCTTTGTTCTGAGGGCTTACATAGTTGCTGGGATGGAGGCGAAGAAGTCACATACTGATTGATGGGGAAAGGTGGTGTCACCTTTCCCCGAGGGGATGTGGCTACCCAAACTTAGTTAGGTGTGCGTGGGGGTCTCTTAGCCCGAATCCTTATCTTGCTCCAGACTCTATGTGGTCATCTTGTTGTAAAACGGATATGTGATGGGAGGCAGTTAACTAAAGTTGGGGCAGTTACCCAAAGCTATTTCTGGGCCCTTCCTGTAAGCATTAGGGACTCCCTGTAAAACAGGTAGTGACCAGAGGTAGGCAGTTAACCGAAGTTGTTTGTGGGCGTCTTCCTTTGGGCACCGTGGACCCTTTCCCATCTTTCGGGCCTTGGAATGAATACGCAGTTTTGAGGCTTTTCTCTCCAGATAGTGGAAACAATATATAGAATTTCCAAGGCTTCCCTCCTCCCGTGCTAACATAGTGTTTCTTGTGATGCGGGAACACTTGGCAATATTATCGGACCAGGCTCAGGACCGCTGAGTTAGTCGGGGAGTCGTGTCTCCCTCCTCCTCCCTGCCTGGGTTTGCTCTTCATCCTACCTAAGTGCTAAAAGGCGTTTCCTGGCAACCAGGACGCCAGGCACTGGCCCGGAACAGCAGCGCAGTCTCAGAGCGCTTCCCATGCTATCTCCTGCCTCAGTTGTAGTGGGAGAAAATAGTCCGTGTGACTTCACTTCTTTTAAAAGTACGGAGGCCTGTTCAAATTGGAGAGTCCACATTGGAGAGTGTTACATATGCTCTTGAGAAGAATTTATGTTCTACTCTTGTTGCCTGGCATGTTTTATCAATGTGTAGTTGGTTTATAGTGTTGTTAAAATACTCCGTTTCCTTGTTGCTCTCCCTTGTTTCCTATCCATTGCTGAAAGTGGCATATTTAAATGTCCAGCTATTGTAATTGAATTCCGGCAGAGTGATAAATATAGGCAATGCTAAAGACGGTGTGTTGGTATACTTGAACGTCCAAGTTTCGTCAAAATAGCATCTCCCAGTAGAGATACTGGTACAGAAGACAGCTCTGATCTCCACTGCATAGATTATACCTCACGGAAGGAGTTCACTCGCAGGATTCTGTACACAGCAATGTGTTCAGAGGCTTCTCCTCCCCTTATGCTTTTTCCTCCTCGAGTTGCACAAGAGCAACGTGCCAGGAAAGGCAAGCTAAGGCTTGCTCTATAATTAGGGGAAGACAGTTAAAGAAAGTTTTATTTTTTTCTCTTTCTCTCTCTCTGGAGGAGCCAAAGCTGCTGGCGGCTGAAAAAAGTCACACAGAAAGATTTCTGGTGCCAAGCTGGCTTGAGTTCCAGAGTCCCGCATGTTCCTTTGAAAGGGATTGCGCCTCCAGGCTAAGAAATCCGGCACTGGCAGAAGGGAATGTCCCCATCGGGGTCTGAGCATATTTGCATTTAGTCACCATTTTGCTCCATCCCAAGATAGCTTTATTAGTTACTACAGAATGTAAAACACTGGCCCCCCTCCAAAGAGAAAAAAGAATCACCCATTTGTCTTCTGAGACTTAAAATTATGCGATTTCTTAATTACCACAGGGTTGGTTGGAACTAGGTCTTTGGATGAAAAGCAATCCTGTTAACGGAAGGTCTGTTCCTGTACAGGTGTGCTTGTCTGTTCTTCGAAAGGGAAAGAAGTAATCAAAACTCAGCATGTATGCAAGGACATGCACCGTAACATTCATAAGTTTGGATGTATAGCTAAGTTAGGAGTCGGTGCCGATTGTCCCAAAGAGCGCCATCTACATCTATGAAGAAAATTAGAACAAAAAAAAAAAAAAAGAGAGAGGTTTTGGACGATGTATTGGGTTAGCCAAAACGTTTGTTTGGCTTTTTCCATAAGATGGCTCTAGAAGCACTTAGTTGTCTTGAACTTCGTTCACAACAATTTTGTTCGATTGCATTGTGACACCTGTCGTATCAGCATGCCTTTCAAATACGCATCTAAATTGGTGAATTTTTGTGTAGCCATCTTCATACTGAAGATGGAAGAAAATAAGTAACATTTTCAGCAGATGATGCTTCATTTATTTCAAGAAGGGTAAAAATGCAACTGAGACACAAACCAGATTTGTGCAGTGTGTGGAGAAGGTGCTGTGACTGATCGAATGTGTCAAAAGTGGTTGGCGAAGTTTTGTGCTGGAGGTTTCCTGCCAGACGATGCTTCACGGCTGGGCGGACCAGCTGATGTTGATAGTGATGAAATCGAGACATTAATCGAGAACAATCAATCTTATACCACAAGGGAGATAGCCAACATACTCAGAACATCCAATCTATAAAGTTATGGGTGAAAATGAAAAATGTGTGTTTTGTGGAAAAAAAACATACGGACTTTTTGGCCAAAATGATGTGTTCATATCTGCTGAGGAAACATCAGACCAGATAATACATCAATAACCCCACAGTGCATGGAGCACACTTATACCAAAGAAAAATCATTTTTTATTGTTGTTTCATTACAGTTGTCACTTTCTTAGTTGAAATTCAAATGTGTGGGTGTTTCATATTTTAACTTACTAAACATGGCAACCTTAAGTCACTCAGTATAATGGGAAGTACCAGAACTCAAGCCACACTGCATACCTCAAAGCTTGCTTGCAATATTGATAGAAATAGCTCACGTGCACTCGTACGGACTGTAATAAATCAGTGATGCAGTGGAGAACTGCTGATTAAGCCAAAGTGGTCTGGACCTTAAGATGCTCCAGGTCCCTCCAGTCTTGGGGAAGATACCCGGAGATGGGGTTCTACTCTATCTCCTGAGGAATTACGTTTCAGTTAGCCACTGTGGTCAAAATACTGTGGCTTGATCCCATAGTCATCATTGGCTCGTGGCCTTTCCAATCTCACTTTTCCCCTGGTATTTTAATTTTCTCTTCTTTTTAAAAATTATTTATTTATTTTTAGAGAGAGGGGAAGGGAAAGAGAGAGGGAGAGAAACATCACTGTGTGGCTGCCTCTCGAGCGCCCCCTACTGGGGACCTGGCCCAAAACCCAGGCCTGTGCCCTGACTGGGAATCAAACTAGCAACCCTTTGGTTCTCAGGCCTATGTTCTACCCACTGAGCTACACCAGCCAGGGCTGGTGTTTTAATTTTCATCTTCTCTTTGCTGTGGGCAGTACCAGTGTGTGGAGCCTTTATTATGTACTGCAGTTAAAAGCTCGGTGTAAATAAAAGTCAGGCTTGAGTTTGTGTTCTTCCACTTTGCAGCCGCGGGCCTTTGGTCATGTGACTCTCTGAGCCTCAGTGTTCCAAGTTGTCAAATGGGGATTATTTTGACCTGACTAATATTCAGGAATACAAGTTATCTCAGTAACAAGTGCCTGACACAGCATGAAGATTAAACATTGACTATTTCAGTGAATCTTCATAGGAAAACTTGGCAGGCAGACCCTTGTCATAAAGAGCCAGACCCCATTTTTTAAAAAAATATGTATTTATTTTTAGAGGGTAAGGGAGGGAGAAAGAGAGAGAGAAACATCAACATGTGGATGCCTCTCATGTGGCCCCCACTAGGGACCTGGCCTGCAACCCAGGCTTGTGCCCTGACCGGGAATTGAACTGGCGACCCTTTGGTTCGCAGCCCACGCTCAATTCGCTGAGCTACAGCAGCCAGGGCCGGACCCCATTTTGATGTTTGACTGCTGTCAGTGTTGAAGGTTCGTTCCTTCACCTCCTCCTCCCTCTCTGCCCTTTATCTGACTGAGCAAGCTACCAAGCCTGGGTGCAGCTGACTTTGGCGCCAGGAGGACGTTAGAAAGACAGGAACCCATACCCCAGCCCAACTCCCTCTGGCCAATCTCTTTCCGTATTTCTCGAGCCATTTTAGGACTAGCGAGGTAAGCCCACTCTGCTTGCCCATGAAAGACTCATTCTGTGAGTCATGGCCACATTGGTATTCTTGTGTGTGTGTGCGTGCGTGTGTGCGCGCTGTCTTTAGTCTCAACACCTGAACCACATTTTGGATGGAGGTCCCTCCTGTCTCTGGAGTGGCTTCAAAACAATAATGTGCTTTCCTCCAGCTTTGAGTCGAGAGCTATGACTTAAACAATAGGACTAACTTACCCCAGATCACACCAGCTAATAAATTATGGATCGTGGTTGGACCAGGAAGATGTAACTTTAAAGCCCCAGCTTAACCATTACACCGTGATGTGAGACATGTGAAGTGAGGACACTCTTGTGAAGTGTTTAGTATAGTACCGGGCACATATTTAATGCCCCATGAGTGTATACCACACCTGGGTGGCACTGGGGGGCTGGCGTGCGTGGACATCAGTGGAGAATAACGCACCGTGTTTCGCCCTCTCCCCGGCAGTCAGGGTCTTCCTAGCAGTAGAGGTTTATGGGTCTTACCAACAACCACCCGATGCTGGGAAACAGGCCACGCCTCTCTCTCCAAAGCACTGAAAAGGCACAGCTGCCGTCAGCCCAAGACAACGTGCTTGTTTTTGAGTCTCACGTTTTCCATCCCCTACTTGTTTGCTGGTGGCTGCTGGCTGGCTGCTAGTGGTGATGGCCCTCGTCTGTCGTCAGTGGACGGTATGCTCGTGCCTTGCCTTTCACAGAGACCGAAAGGGTGTGCTTTCGAAAGTTGCCTGGGAGGCCGAGGCTCTGCCAATACACTAAGGAATCCTGGTGTTCACTGTCTAAAGTACAGTGAAACCCAGCCTAACCTGGGAGTGACGTCCCCCTGATATACCCAGAATTCATTGCAGGGCACACCTGGATTGGCAGAGTGGCGTGGCTGGGGAAAATGCTAGATTTTGTTTTAGAAGAATCAGATTCATGACTACCAATACTTCTGAGCTAACTCTGGTGGCTGGAGTTTTTTTGTTCTCTGTAAAGGGTCCTTGGCTTTTATTTTTCACAGCAGAAAGACATTAGGTGGCAGAATTACTATTAGAGCTGAAAATATTTTTGCTGTCAATAGAATGCTATCAAGACGTAGGATGCATATGCTCACAGAATCCTGGAATATTAAACCGGTCTCCCTAACAGCCACTACTAATTACTTCTCCCCATCCTCCTACTCTCCTTGTGAAAAAAAAGACGCAAACTAATGTTGCGACTACTACTACTGCTCCTAGTAATAAGTAAACATTCCTCAACGGTAGCCAGTTTGCACACCACACACTATTCTAAGCGCCTTACCTGGGGGATTCTATCCTCCTGGCAATACTGCAGAGCAGGTTTATTATCACATTCCTCTTTCTGAAGGAGGAAACTGACAAATGGAACTTTGTCGGTGTCATTCAACTACCCGATAAGCCAAGCAAGGATCTGAACCCAGGTCTTTATGACAGTAGCGACTGCTGTTATCACTGGCTCCTTGACATCTACTTAGAGTCAGTATTACTTTGCCTGACATCGCCTGAGAAATCCGAATCTCAGAGCGCTGTGCTAATTTGTCCAAGGCTGAGGGGCAAGAATCCTAGAATCTAGGTGTTCCTGGCAACAGATAAACACTGACTCTCATGTTATGCCAGGTAAGTAGCAGTGGAGGGTGAAGCCTACATCCTCCGCGGTACCTCTCCTCGCCCTGGTGCTAAATAAAGGGCCTCACTTTGGAAAGGCACTTTGCGCACTAGCAGGAAGCCAAAGCTCGGAGAGAAGGTGAGCCCTCTTCAGTGGATGCACTGCATAAGCTGAGATCTGTGGACCCTACATATTCGTCTCTATCTTTCTCTTTCCCGAATAGGTTTTCCTAATCTGTCTTCCTCTGCTTTTCGAGCGCAGACAGTTCTCTGCGCATTTCTCAATGAGCCCATGATGTGTTGCGTGTGTCTTGTTTTAGCATCTCTCTCACAGCCCTGCAGTGATTTGTTCATCTGTCTGTGTTTCCCGTTAGACTCTGAGCAACTTGACGGTGAGAAGCGCAGTATGTTTAATTGTCATCTCAGGTTTCTCGGATAACGGACATTAAAGATATCCCTAATAGTTTTACAGATGGCTGACTAATTAACACCCATTGAATTGCCACGAGTTACAAATGCTTTTGCTTCTTTCGTTGGGGAAGGGGAAGAAAAGGTAAGAGGTGAAACGCAAGGGCCCGAGGGGAGCAGCGTGCGGGGAGTCCTGGTGGTGGACGTAGGTGCGGCCATGCGCCTTTTCTCCCACTGTAGAGGCTCTACGAAGGGCAAACTAACATTACGTAGCAAATGTGATGCTACTTATAAATAGATTAGTCAATTGCAGACGTTTCTCCTGAACATAACAGCATCCTACTGATTCACATGACCCCAGAGCACAGAATACCTGGCAGCATCAAGTCTTTGATGTTTTCTGGGAAACAAAGAATGCATTCGGCGAATGGTCCTCCATGCGCAGAGCGGATCAGTGTTATTCACCAGGTGACCTTTCAAGTGTTACGGAAAGACACGGGGCTTCCGAGGGTGAGAAATTGCATCCCAAATAATTCTTTGATTTGCTTAGAATGCCTTGCGGGGAAGCATTCAGAATGAGGAACAAAGAGGAAAAAAAAAAAGAAACAAACTAATGTAAGAAGCAACTTGGATACCACCGCTGTTGAACATCGTGCAGTATTTTACTAATTGGCTGAAGAAGAACACATATTTTTAAAAGGAGAAGCGTCGCAGGCACTATTGAGCTGAACTGGAGAGAATGTTTCCGGTAAACCCTCCACGATATTGTAGAAAGATCAGCAACTCTTGCAATCCTAACACGGTGCCTGTACGTATTCAGGGCAAATTTTTTTCCTGACATGTCAGCATATCACATCGCAAGGTCCTGTCTGATTTCCCGCCGGTTCATATATCTAGGTCTCTTTAGGAACTGCTGATTTCCCCCCATACATTTCCCCCCACCGGGTACCACGCTGAATATTCAGGGTGGTAAGAAATCAAAACCTCGAACTCATCAGCACTCTGGCACCTGGCTTATACCTGCCCTGAATATGTGAGCGGAGGAGAGAAGCCTGCGTGGGCGGCGTCTGTGTAGCAGGGAGACAAGATGAGCGTGTTTCACCAGCGTCTGTTGCTCATGGGGGAGAAATCAGTTATCAATAGGAAATCCTACCACCAGAGTGTCTGTGAGTCTGGAAGGGAAGTTCCCCCGATCATTTCCTATTGCGGGGAGGGAAAAATAAAATGAAACAATAAAATGATATGTGAAAAGATATCAGAGTGAAAGAGAAGAGATAGCATAACAGAAAACGGTGTTTGCATTGCCGTGATATGCTAAGCATTGGATACATTGTCACCTACAGTTCTCGAGACCATACACTGAAAACAATATCACCACTAATTTCATAAACACATCAGCTAATTGTTTTTGATGGGTGAAAAAATAGTATCGTCCTGTTAGACTGCAAAAATCTCTAAGGCAATGCCATGTCTTTGCTGAACCTACTAGTTATGGAAACTCTGATGCTTACTGGTGAGAATACGCACTTGGAAGACGGTTGTCCCACTCAGTAGCTGCGTGGCCTCGGACAGGTGACTGTCTCTCTGAGCCTTGTCCTTGTCGTTAAAAGGGGAATAGCAATATTTTGTACTTACAGATAGACTGTTATATGTCAAACATGTCACTTAAAAATAGGAAGAGTAACTTACAGTGGCGATGGTGTTGGTGGTTGTGACAGTGGTCATGATGATAATGATGTGTTGTATGTCTACACAAGAGGGGAAGAAAAAAAGGATTGATTTTCTCTTTCCCTTTAGAAATGCAGCCATCAGCAACACTCACACTGACCAAGAGAAGCTTGTGTGGGGGTCAGGGAATTTGAAGGCCAGAGGCGTCTCAGTCAGCTGGAAACCACCCTGGGCTAGGAGGTACACAGAAGCCTGGAGATGGCCACCAAGATGCCCCACAGCCACTGTGATGTAGGTGACATATTTAAGTCTCCGCTAACGTGGCATTAGAAGGAAGGGTTTATCAGGTTTACATATTCAGTGCTGACTTAATGTAAATCCTGCATTCTTTCGTGTCAGTTAAACTTCATGAGATAACTAGGAGCTGAGAGTAACGAGGAAGGAATTGCTGGGGACAGAAGAACATAGGGAGGCACAGTCGAGGCTGTACTCTTTGTTGCCCTGGGATGAGGTGAAAGAGAACTGGAGAAAAAGGAAAATTTCAAGGAGACCGGAGAGGTTGCAATGGATCAGAGCGGGACTCGCGTCTGCAGGAGAGATTCTGCCCAGGCCCATTGGGCAAGCAATGGGTGGGAACCGTAGTAAGAAGGGAGGTCTTGGATTAGTGCAGAGGAGTGGAAACACCTATTACTGCTACTAATAAAAGTACTTACAGGTCGAATAAACCACTAGATGGGGCCTACCTGTTTCTCAGAAGTGTGCATAGGAAGCCAGGCAACCGCTGGAGGAAAACCGTATTTTAGAGGGAACAAGCGGCCTTGAACGTGATATTGGGCTACATTACTCTGAGATGACTTTTCACCTGAATATTTAATAGCTCTGATTGAGCGAGCTATGCATTTTACATGGTATTTGTGTTTTTATCATATTAACACCTGAAAAACTAGATTGACTCTGGTAAATGGATGCAAAACACGGCGTTGAGCAAAATGACAGCCATCACTGAATAACTTATAAATAACTTATAAATGTTTAACTAAGCTCATAAACGTAATGTATCTTTCTTGAAAGAATTGATGAAATCTTATTCCAATATGTACCTTGTGTTTGCCAAATATCTGTATTGTTCTTGCCCTGCCTCAGTCTAGTTAATTGCTGCTAGGTGTTACAAGCAGGCCAGACATACTCTTCAAGTATTGTATTTTACAAATAATAGAGGTTTGGGTGATGTTTTTAGTCCAGGGTAACAAAGAGGATTGTTATTTAATAGATAATGCTAACTTCTGTGCTTTTGTGCAAATTAGTTCAGAATCTTCCAGCTCTCCATCTAAATTTCCCCAGTCATTAGCAGTAATATTCTTCGTTCAACAATTATTTTTGAGTTCCTCTCAGGTAGAGGTCTAGGAGAGAGAATTGCAACTACAATCCGTCCCCAAGAGTGGGCCATCGGAATACTCTAAGGCTGTCTAAGGTGTGTGCGAGGTGGGCACCTCCGCAGTGACAAGGAGCATTTTATGTAAATGATGGGGGCCCGTCTCTGTTGGGGGACGAGAGCATCCTGTGAGTCACCTGCGTCCGAACAGCAGGCCGCACGTGAATCTCCATTTGCCCGTGTCTGTGCCATTGACGCTCTGCTACTGGCTTACTGGTGACTCGTCATCTTTGGGAAAACAAGGCAGTTCAGACACGAACTCCTTAGCCCTCTCAGGCATCTAATAAGAGCCGTGATAACTGCGGGCTGCAGTCTCTGGTTCCCTGTAGGGTAATTGTCGTTTGTGTAACCCGTTCGTCATCAGGTAACATGAACGTCTCAGTGAAAAACAATTTCCTTTCCGAAGTACTGCAGAAGGCATGTGCCGAGAGCAAAGAGTGCTTTGAGATTGTAATGAAAATGTCTCATTGTATAACAGGCATTCTGGTATCTTCAACCGAACCTCCCAAAATAGGGCTAAAATTCTCTGCTGTCCCCACCCCTACTTTAGGAGTGTGACACGTAGTTCACAGTCACTTCTTTTTTCTAGAAAACCCCTGGGTTAGGGTGTTACGGCCATGCCTTCAAGGAGTTATGGCACATCTTTCAGCGGTCTCGGGTTTGATTCATGGCCACCAATAAATCATATAGAATTAATATTGGCGACATGTACAATGTAGTTTGTAGAGTTGCGAGAAATGTATCCAATGATGGCATAAGAGGGTCATCATCCTTAACTGATTTCAGAAGTTTAATTGAAGGTCAGGTGCTAAGTTGGGAGCCCCCTCCACAAACAGACATATCTCAGGTGGGGAAAGTGAAATTTTAAGCCTTTGAATAACGATACGGACATAAACAGCCTGGATTTCTTAAGCCTTTCAGCAAGTGTAAATCACAACACATTAAGTGTTTAGGCTTTGAGATTCAGCTCAGCTTCATGTTGGGCTTTGTGGTTGATTATGGTTTTCCAACTTGTTCAAACACATCGTTAATCAGACTTGAGAGTCCTGGGATGAGTATTAAAGTCAGCACGTGAGTTAGATCAGAGTCCAAATATGAGGCAAAATGTATATTTTGATTTATTTGATTAGAGTGGTTGCTGAAGACGTTATGGGTTGCAACCCTGTTCTCTTGCATTAGCCAGATGAGATCATTGTGCAGAAGTGGTGCGACTGTCTGTATTTAATGGAGAATGTTTGCAATGACAGACAGAGACCAAAACATGAAATTTGCAAATCACTATGTTTCTGGCCATCACTAAGTACTGCTTGCATTTGCTGGCTGTAGAATCTACTCTTGGCCAAGGAAAATATATTAATAAGAACATCCTGAGAATTAAATTTTAATTGTCGAGCCCAGATTTTCAGTGTTTCACAAGCATGACCTTGTGACTAGCTAGGTATTTCTGTGGCTTTGGCCTTTTGTGGATTACAGGTGGTCTGATATTTTTTTCTCCCCAGTAGGGCAAGTAGCTGTGAAATAGGAGGTAGTGATTATAATCACATTTTTTTTTTCCTTTCTGTGTTTTCTAAATTGCTCTGTGTCTCTTAATACAAGTGTATCTTATTATCATGGGATATAATACCATCAGAAGTCATTTTGCCAGTCATTGATACTAAGATTGGGTCTAAAATCTAGAAGATCATGGAACAAATACTTGGGATGGCTGAACCAAATTGCCCGATGTAGTCTTATAGAACTTATCGGCCCTTTGGAAAGTCTTGATGTGGTCCCCAAAGCTAGTAGGTCCTGAACATCTATTGCCATTGGTATTAGAATAAACAACTGTCTAAAGTTTAGACCAGTGCTGCTGCTGCTAATAATAATAATACAACTGCTAATATTGGAACCTATTTGACATGGATTCTCTCATTGAATTGTTATGATCTGGACAATATTATGAGGCAGGCGCTGTTATTACTCAGTTTTAGGAATTAAGGGAGATGACATAACTTGTTAGGATTCAGTGGCGTACATCTGCGCCCAGGGATTGTGCTCGGGCCACTGTCTCTGTGTCTGTGCAGAGGCATCGAGTCCCCAGAAAGGCCACGTGGATGTTCTGGGCTTGCCCAGAGCCCCTGGGGGCAGTCAGCCAGCACGGTGCCTGGTTGAGTGGGTCAGGACACAGTGGAAGAAAAAGGGCATAAAAGTTATGTTTCTTCCATATTAATTGGACTATCAAGGAATCCTATTTGTAGTGCAGAAGTATGGTACTCAAACTGGAAATGTTTTAAATCCTTCAAAAGTTACATGAAAATTGTGAAGAATATTTTTCCACTTCTCTCTGAGGGCCATTTGTTCTCACATTTCAGTGTGTTAAGTTTTTGCCATAAACAAGGGGGATTGATGTTACAGGCTAGTTTTAACGCTGCCTCATTCATACGAATATTAAATTATTTTAGGCAAAGTGGCTGTGTCAAACTGAATAGAAATAAAGGGAAAGTGGTAATTAGACTTTGTTAAAATATAACCTCCAAGGATATTAAATATGCAAGAGCTCATCCATGAAAAATTAGACTGTAAGAGGTTACACCATGTATTGGCTTATTTTGTAAGATATCAAATTACCTCTCATGAATAAATGTGACTAATAATGGTAGCTTTATAATTTAATGCTATAATATTAAAAATCCTTTTCGATTCAAAAAACTGTATATTTTATCCCTTTTCATTACCAAACTCTATACAGGTAATTAAATGAATAATTTCTGTTGACTTGAACAAATTTTGAGAAGTTTTATACTTTAAACTCCATTAACAAAATGTTTTAATAAATGCCAGTTAAATGAATCCTGAGATTTAAATTACAAATGGGAAATAGTAACACAAGTTATTCTACCTCATGGTGATCACATCAAATAGCCCGAAAGATTAAAGTGAGGGTCTTCCTTATGAGCCAAGCAGTTTGGCTGAAGTTATAAGGACAGATATGATCAGAGACAAACAATTGCAAATAACTTGCAATATTAAAAATCTAATGTCATCTGCCCTGGCTGGTGTAGCTCAGTGGATTGAGTGCGGGCCTGTGAACCGAAGGGTCACTGGTTTGATTCCCAGTCAGGGCACGTGCCTGGGTTGCAGGCCAGGTTCCCAGTAGGGGGTGCATGAGATGCAATCTCACATTGACATTTCTTTTCCTCTCTTTCTCCTTCTCTTCCTCTCTCTCTAAAAATAAGTTAATAAAATCTTTAAAAAAATAAAAATCTAATGTCATCTTATCAAAGGAAAGACAGTAGCATCTTGACCATTATTTTAATTTTTCCCAGTCTCCCCGAAAGTTAAAAATTTAACTATTACTTAAGACCTGATGCAAATTTATCTTTTTTTTCACCTTCTCCTCCTTTGGAACTTGTCACTTTCCCCTTGAACACCTCTGTAGCACTTATTGGTAACCCCAATAACACAACTATTCTGGAACAAAGAGATTCAGTATAAACTAGAAATGTGTTTGTTGCACTTCTTAGTTGTTTTATCTTCTACAAAAATGTTGCCACTGCTGACTGTTGATCCCATTGGAGGCTTTTCTGTTCAGTGAGTTTAGAAGATGCCGTGCGTTAAGGGGACCAAGCCCCTGCCACCATCACCCGGCGTGCTTCTGATGCCCCGTATCACTGCGTTCTCCCTTCGCATGCCTGGCCAGTCCGAGGACCGGCAGAGGACTGTTTCCTAGCAATCTTCCTCGGTACCCTCTCATTAAAAAAAATTTGATGTCAGTCAGTCTACCAACAGTTCAAACTTAGAAATTACTGATTCATTTATTGGAATTATTTTTAACCCCCCCCCCCCACCAGCTGGAGACTCATCAAGACTTCTGTATTTGCTTTGTTTTCTCCCTTCTGAAGGCTGATGCTAATATTTTAAATCCTGGCTTCCTCCCCTGTGCAACAAAGAAGGAAGGAAACTGCAAAACACTTTTTTAAATATTGAAGATTAACGTTGGATCAGTGGTTTAAATACTGTGTTAAGGGGCCAGTTCTCTGAAAACTTATCTGTAGATTCAAAGCAATCCCAAGCAAAGTTTTCTTTGTACAGATCAACAAGCTCATTCTAAAATTTATATGAGAAGGCCAAGAGCAACCAAAACAAGCTTGGAAAGAAGAACAGGGCAGGGGGAGTCACGCTCACTCATTTTGTAATGTACTATCTATCAGGTTGCAGAAATAAAGACGGTGCGTTACTGGCAGAAGAATGCAGAATCCAGAATCCAGAAATTAATGTGCACTAACATAGTCAAGTGACCGTGGACAGAGGTAGCTGTTTCATACAACAGAGCACATATTGCAGGGTTTTATTTACATGAAGTTCTAAACAGGCTAACTTAGTCCATAGTGAGGCAATCAGGATAACTGCTGCTTCTAAGACCATGGGCAAGTTTTGGACTTGTAAGGGACATGAGGAATATCGTGGTGTGGTAACATTCTAATTTTTGATAAGGGGTGTGTTACATAGGCGTATGCATGCAGTGAATCAGTAAATGTGTTAAGAATTGTGCATTTCATTGTATTTAAATTTTACAACAACGAAAAATCACTGTGAACTGAAAAAATAAAAAAAAAAAAAAGCAGGGAATTTTAAGTACCTACCGAAATAGCCTAAGGTGGGAATTTGCAAGAATAAAATATTGTCATATGCACAGGCAAGACTCACCACGATTTCTTGGAGCGGAGCCCTTCTTCCTTAGGAAACATTCTCGGTGTCTCTGTCAGCCTAGAAGGTGTTTTCTTCTGTTAGAGATTTGCTACAGGGAATGGGATGTGGAGAGATGGGAGCAGGTCTATAGAATGTCAACAAAATAGATTAAAGGGGCAGAAAAACAGTACTGGTGAGGAAAGATAAAAGGAACTCGGGCTATTTTGTGTAATTTCTAGAACAGAAGTTGAGAGATGGCTGTCCAGCTGTCTTTCTCGTTTATAAGGAAAATGAGCTGGGGTCAGGGAGACCCGCAAAACTGTCGGGAACTAGGGGGTCATCTAATCCAGCCTGCTGGTTTGCGAGTGAAAACACGGATGCCCAGAGATCACGTGTGACTTGCTGAAGAGCCTACACCTCATTCACGAATGAGGTTTGGAATAGGGCTAAGCATGACTGCAATGCCGATATTAAGCCAAAAATATCAAGGCATGTTATGCCTGCAGATGTGAGAACTCGGGCGAGTGTCTTAGATGCTGTTGTATCAACACAGAAATGTGAAATCTCTTTGAAGACTATCATTTTCCCAGTGCTTCCTTCATATACCTCTATTCCCAGTCCTTCGTCTCTTCCTAACTGTCCCCAAGCAAAGAATTTAAAGTTCCTATAAACTTAGCTCTAGTTCTGGGGCAAGGCATGACTGGAATAAGTGAGTTAAGCATATTCTACTTGCTACAGTTTTTGGTTTGGGTAACCTAAGTCTTAGCCAACTGCTACCATGGCTGCCCCTTAGACGCATTGGCTGGTTTCGATTGTAGCTCAATTACAAGGAACATCAACACTTTGCCTCAGAATCTATAACACAGAGATCATCTCCTTTTGGACATTGGGGAACATAAACATGAAGTGATGCGGACCCCAGCTGCTGGGGTCCGTGACATTGTGGTTGGGGGAGAGATGTTCACATGGACTACCGAGTCCTGTGGAGATAAAAAGGTGGGCGTGGCTTTTTTTCTCTAGGGGAGCAAAAAACTGTGGCCTCTGCCATGACAGGCCTTTCTTTTTTTTCTTGGCACATTACGTGCGATGGTCCTCATTTTTTATGCACAGGTTCACTTTAGGTGGTTACCTTTTACAGAAGACAAAGGAGCCAATGCTTCTAATCACATCACAGAAGAGGAGTATTTGCAAATGAAAAGGGAAAAGTAGTTGAACAGGTTACACTCATCCTTGGAAGGTTTAGCATGAATTTTAGGAAGTTACTTTGCAGTAAATGTTTTATGCAAAACAGGGAGAGGGAGTTTTTATCAAAAGCAACACTCAAAGTGGCCCAGGCACATGGCAGGCCTGATTCCCCACGGGAGAACCTATCCGTGGGCCTGGGTCCTGTGCATCTCTGAGTGGGGGCTGGGCCCATGCCATGCAGAACGGTCTCCTACAATGAAGTTTAGGGATTCTGCAGCCATTTTGCAACCATGAGAGAAGCTTTGCTGGGTGTTCAACTGAAAAACAGAAACAAATTGAGGCAAGGAAATGACCCCCCCAAAATCAAAACCTTGATCAAATTATGCCTAAACTCACTCTGGATATTGAAATTACACGATCAACTAAAATGTCAGTAATTTTAAGCTATACTTCATTGAGTTTTTTTGACATTTATAATCAAATACATTCAAAACAATATTAGCCAGAAAAATATTTCTCATGAAGACTAGATTACCAAGAGTTATGTGTTTCTAACAATTTAATTACCAAGATAGACAACTAATATTTATTGTAAGGTGTTATGAACTTTGCATCACATTAGTGTTTCGAATACACAATCCTGACACCAATCCTGTAAGGTAAACAATACTGTTATCTTCATTTTACAAATAAGAGGACTGAGGGTGGAAATAAAATGCTTCCTGTGGACTGGACTTAATTTCACACAGCTGTAACGTGGCAGCGCTGGAAGTGAGCCCAGATCTGTCATGGCCATCGGTCAGGGCCATCGGTCAGGGCCATCGGTCAGTCCTTCTGTTTCGCATACTCACTGAATGGAAGGTGTGTATGGGGCGAAGCGTGTATTGACTTACGGATGGTTGACGTTCCACTGAGGTCTTGGAGACTGCGGGTGCCTGGGGCTTATTGTGAGCAGGCAAGGAGGAAATGGAAATGCACCCTCGGCATTGTGTGCGGCCCACTTAAATGCTGTCTGTTGAATATTATCATTAATTGTAGTTAATTCTAGTTAGTTCTGCTTTTCCTGTTCTTGTTCTTAGTGGTCATATGGACCCTCCAGTCCCCCTGGATATGAAAGCAGTAAGTCAAAAGGTAGAGCTGGCTCCCTTCAGCTGAACCGGGTCAGGGAGGCTCATGCTCCCTCTAACAGAGGCGTGTGCCATGGGCATGTTTGTGAGTTACTAGTTCTGCCAACTTTTGTGCAGGACAGTTGTGCAATTGTCCAGAGATATTCCATTATTTTAACAGAGCAAGGACAACTACAACCTGGAAACAGTTAAAGATTGGCCTGGGAGACAGGATGGAGTGTTAAAGGGAACTAGACGTTTTGAATATTTGTTGTGATGCAAGATCTTGTGACACATACTTCAATTGTCACAATATACCAGAATCCTGCAAAATGTGTATTTATGACTGTGCCTCTGTACGTGTAAATGTGTGTGCCTCTGCTCACACACACGTGCAAAAACTGACATAAGTGAATGCACAAAGCATAGTCGGCGTTTCCTGCCACCCGCCCACGCCTGGCTCCTGCAGAGATGCAGTAGGACACAGAGGAGACTCTCTAGGCAGAGAGAGAGTTCACACCTACCTCCACAGTCGGTACGACCTTTGTGTGCACGGCCCATGGACACAGACCGCAATGTGGTGAAGGTGGGGGCTGGGCTGGAGCTGGAGGGGGCAAAGAGGGGGAAGTGGGGGACGCGTTTGTGGCAGTGTCAACAATGAAAATTACAGAAAATATAATTATCAAAGATAGATGTGATCGATCACAGTTGGGTATAAAGATTTAAAGGATGAATACATTGAATAATAAAAACATTTTAAAAAGTCTAAAGGGTGATTTATGTTTCCTCTAAAATCACGTTTGCCTTTGAAGATGATTACTTGTATAAATTAATTTTTAATGGAGAAGGGTGGGAAGAGTGGGTGCAGTAACTAATGCATCCCCCTTTTTATACCGATTTTCTATCTCGAAGTAAATTTTAATTTCAGCTCTTGAGGCCTTCAGTGTTAATGAGTATTTATTTCTCTCTTTCTTCTATAAAAAATGAGCATTTTAGCGTGATTAAAGCTGATGACAATTTCATTTACATAATTATAATGTATAGCTTATAAAAATGCCTTCACGATAATGTTCCTTGTGTGTGCGTGGTGTATGCACATTTCTCCTGAAGGGAAGTGGAGGAATGACGTGAAGATGTGTTTGAAAGTGAGAGGCTTGTCTTTCCCCAATGTGTTTGCATGGGAAATCAGGCATCAGGAGGTGGGTGATGTGAGTCCCGTTACGTCCTGTGACCCTCAGGGGCCTGGTCTGCTGTGTCGACATGATCCTACTTCCCTGACGGGGCCATTGTGAGGACCAAAGGAGGTAATGACAGGAAAAGGAAACACTAGTAAGAACAGCATTCAAGTAGCATTTAGTGCGATGTTTCCAGTTCTTGTAAGATGGTGCAGTGGCTGAGCACGCGGACGCTGAGGCAGGGCGAGCTTAGGTTTGAATCTCGGCTCTGGCTCCACTGGCACTGGGACTGAGCATCCGTCACACAAACTCCGTGACTTTCATTCCTTTGTCTGTGAAATGGGAGACCCATAGATCCCACCTCCGAAGCCTTCAGTAAGCCAGCGTAGTAAAATGCTGAGCACGACATCGGTTCCAGGAAACACTGCCTATTATTATCAACGATATTGTCGTTGCTGTGGTTCAACAAGGCAATTGAAGACAAAGAGTTTTGAACCTTTGTCCTTCCTGTATCTTTTCAGCCTTAATTTTCTGGGGCCCTGAAAACCAATGTCTTTACCACAGGCCCTGAGTGAGGTGCAAGAGTTACCTGGCTGCGTGAGATCTTGCTCTACCATCGTTTCCAGTATCTGCAATGACTGGAATCCAAAATTGCGAAATAAATGGTGAAAACAATAAGCTGTTGAGTTTGACCACCAGTGTCACTGTAACCTGTTATAATAAACATGTGGGTAAAATGTTTCATGAGGCAACCTGCTTACTCATGGGCTTTGTCAACACGGGTCAGACAGCTCCTTGGTAACGTACACGACAACAAAGCTTTTGAGTCCCTCTAGGAAATTTGTAGCTTTGTCTCTTCAACATAAGCTTATATGACTCGAATTTATCTCTGCCACCCTGTTTCAGTCCCACAAACATGGTGAGAAACACAAGGCTCAGCATCAAGTTCCACACCGGGCCCAAAGCCGACAGCTCTGTGATGCAAACACCTGACTCTTCTCACTGTCTGTGGTTGAAAATCCAAGTCTCCTGGCTTCCAAGGCTACATGGACGAATGGATGTGACCATGAACCTTGGTATCTGATTGATGTGAGCTTGAGTTTCTTCTTTCCTGTCTACTGGCTATGAGATCTTGAATAGTTATTTAATCTGACTGTTGTCATCTATGAGACTAGGATAATGGTCCCAATGCCACAGGCTGCTGCAAGGATTAAAGACAAGGACAAGTGTCAAGTCCTTTCTACATAATAGGTCGTCTATAGATGGTGGCTTTGATCTGTTTTAAGCCTTGGTTATTTTCAACTATGGTGTTGTGAGTGAATAAACTCTATTCCGTATTTTCCATCACTGTGATGTTCTAAAAAGTCAATGGAAAAAATGTCCTAAAAATATGTGTTATGATAACTTTATTATTATTACTTAACCCAAAGTGTGGGTCAGCTTTGAGACATACGGTGAATAATCTGAATGAAATTAATCAAATCCTGATATTGATTACTTGTTGTCACAGTGTATCATTTCTCACAAATGGGCTTCTTTAGGTAAGCTTGGTAATTTATCTTTAGAAATTTGACAGAGGTTCCCTTGAGACAAACTCATCCCATTTACACCAGCCAATTGAAAAAACGAAGCATTTGCTGTCATTTTTCTTAATAAAAAATCAAAATGCAACCCATTGAAGCTACCAGGGAAACATGTTTTTTTACCATATTTTTTGGACCATAAGACACATTTAGGTTTTAGAGGAAAATGGGAAAAAATATTGAAGCAAAAAAATATTGAAGCAAAAAATGTTATTAAATATTTAATAACATAAATAACAATATTTCACCAATGTAAATGTAAACAGAACTCAACAGCAGCATTAACAACCATTATTTCTTCCAAATTTTTTTGGGGGGAGAGGAGAAAAAAAGTCCATCTTATAGTCTGAAAAGTACATTAATTCCCTACTGTCCTTGAGGTGATTTTGTAATGTAGCCATAGTTCTGGAAGTCTTTGTTTACTTGCCTGTTGTGTTTAATTTTTCTACTCTAAATCGTCACTCTGATCATATTAGTGTGCATAAAGGACCGATGGCTGTTGATGAGCCTGAGTTCATTTATTTAGGTGAAATCAGCATGTCATCGAACACACACATTTTACCCATAGGAGCCATTCTCCTGGCACAGCTCTCGATGTTAAAGTTTTGGTATCAACTCAATGTTACCCTTTGAATAGCATATTATGGATCACCTTTAATAATATCCAAGGTTTTTTTTTTACATACATTTACCCTATTTTTTCTTTCCAAAAATTTCTACAAGAAATCACATCATCCTCACTTAACCATGGAGGAGATTGTTACCGATAGGAAACCTCATGGCTAAATAAAAGGTAGAACAGAATCTATAGTGTGGGTTTTTTGGTGTATTATGTTTAATACTACTTTTACCTAAACATACATGCAAATAACTCCTTATAATGTCCAGTCCTTTACCTTTGTGTATCTTTTTTTTTAGATGTAACAACAGTAGACTCAATGCAAAGTGACTTAAACATTAAGGAAAAATCTGATCATATCTCATATCAAGATGTCCCAACATAAATACACATTAACACCAGTTAATCAAAGGTTCTGTGTCTTAAACTGTCTGTCATCCTCCAGAAATGGCTTTGTTCCTTTGACTACTTCCCTTCGTGGTCAAAGGGCAGGACGATGACGCGGAGATATAAAAAAAAAAAAGAAAACCCTTCTTCGTTAGAAAGAACAGCTGATCTAGAAAGCAAATCACTGAGATTATAATAAACAACATCAATACAGTCCAATGAAGACTTAAATCTAGTCATCATTAGGGGGATTTAATTAAGTGCAATTCTTTTGACAGGCAGATTTGAAAATGGCATAACCTGATTCCTGTAACCAGTAAGATTCTAACAAGCCAAACATTTTTTTTTTCTTCTATTCACATCATTAAAACCGATGCAGTATGTGGCTGTAACCATCTGAAAAACCAGTAAGGTTCTAGGAAGCCAGAGACATTTTTTTGTTGTTGTTTTATTCACATCGTAAAAACAGATGCAGTCACTGGTGGCAACCATCTGAAGCTATTTTACAAGCTGTTCCGTCTGCTTTGCTGGCACGCTACCCGGCAGTGTGGGTGGTGCTGGGCTCTGAGTCATCTCGAACACTTGAGTAACTTGGCAGGAAATGAAATCATTTTCTTATACTTTTTTGTTATGGCCTGGAGTAGATGGGAGGAAGACATTTTTTTTCCTCCTCTAATCAAGGTGGGGGATAGTTCTCTCTCTCTCTCTCTCCCTCTCTCCCTCTCTCTCTCTCTCTCTCTTTTTAACTTGTCCAGTGTCTCAGAGTGCCTTGGCTTGGCTGATAATATCCTGCGAAGGTGGTTTTAGAGGTTCCCCCGGGGGTTAAGACAGAAGCTGCCATTTGCTGGTGGTTTGTAGCTAAATCTTTTTTCGACTGATTATATTTATGTACTTAGATACCACATCTACTTGCTCTGTCCCTGCTATATTAAAAGTAAAATATGCGCTGATATGCACCAACACTTAAAAAAATGACTTCTCATCGGATATTTACATCTTTCCTCTTCAAGGAAAACTGAGAAATAGGCATGGGTTCAACCTTAGGCAAAAGTAGGAGCTGATATGAATCCTCCCTAGGTCATGTTATAGTTTTGAAATTTTGCTCCATTCATGACTTTATTTTCCCCCTAACATCCTGAGAGGTAGGTTAGAGAGAAGATATTAATATATTTCATATGGAAATTCTGATGCCTGGAGATACCACGTTATTCATCTGAGAGTATAAATGTTGGAATGGCAAGTAGAATCTGATTTTTAATATTGCTCTACAAAACTAAGTACCAGTTAGACAGGGCTTGAGTTGATCTGATGGGAGAGTCTAGGGGCTGTGCACAGGCCCCCTCTCAGGGATGAGGCCTTCATCCCTCCAACTGCGGGGAGTGTTGTCATCTGATAGTTAAATTGTCTGGGAATTTGTCTTCACCCAAAAAGATCTTCTGTGATCACGCCCCTCCCAGGGACCCTGTGTGTGTACTGACTGGTCATTAAGGCTGTAAAAATGCCTGGTTTCTTTGCCTTGACGCATGACAACTCTGAAGGTTCATCCCGACTCCAGAGCTCCCGGAGAAACCAGCGAATCCCTTTGCTGGGAATGCTCTGCAGGCAGCTGCCCCAGCCCTCTGTCTGATCACACTTCCTGCCCTTTCCCATAAACTTCCTGCGTGCAGATCTCAGAATCTGTGTCCCATACCCTGACCCGAGGCGGATGATGCCAAGAAGAATCAGGCTCTGACAAAGGATTCTGGAGCTGGACTAGCCACCAAATAGCTGGCGATACTCCCCCCAGCACTCTGGGCACGCGCAGTGTGGCTAGTCCCTTTAGCGTGCTGTGGTTGTGTCTGACGTGTTTCAGTCATAGAAGCTGGTAAGATCAGGGAAGGAAAATGTGCTGGCAAGGGCAATGTCTCAGGAATTTGTGAAATTCAGGAGGGGGGGCAGCAGAAGTTACCATGGAATTAGATGGGTAAAAGGCTAAGTTTGAATCCAGAGAACATCGTTAGCAACATATCAAGAAACTCTCGTCTCATGCAACCATAGAGGAGAAAATCATTCATGTCAGGACAAGGGCTTAATGGAAAGAACCCCAGAGTGTTAGAGGAGGTTGAATTCTTCACATCAGAAAGTCTGTTATGCTGAGACCAGGGTCCTGATCAGGAAAGATGAGGATGCTGTGAAGATCTTAGAGGAAGACATCTCAGTTGATCACCCCCAAAATCTTAAATCCCCAGATGCCTCACAGTGCCTTGGGCTTGTAGAAATATAGAGAAATGGCCCACTGTGTCCTGTTCAGGAAAGCATTTCACTCTTTCTTGTCCAAATTGTAGAGGATGTTGCCTGAAGGACTATAAACAGAATGTATCTCAGAGACCACCCTAACTCCCCTCTTGGCCATCAGGCCAATAAGCTGGATCAAGCCACAGCATAAATTGGCTTGTAAGTGCTGGGCCTGCTGGGGGAAGAAAGGGAATATTCCCCAAGGAGGCGCAGGGCCAGCCGGCATGTACTGGCAGGAACCGGGAATTTTACGGGGCTGGACCTCGAGGATGCTGGAATTGGTGAGACCGTAAAGCTGTGTAAGAGAGGGTTTACTGTCCCACAATACCCGTGTTTTTCTAGCTTTCTAGCGTGGAAGCTTAAAGGATTGATTTGATTTGAAATCAACCTTCAGTTCTCAGGTATGCATTTGGTGCTTTGAATGTCCTTTTCCGTGAGATACCAAAACGGCATGTAGATTACATACACAATTCGATGAGTTTGGATATGTGCACTTACCCACTAAACCATCAACATAGTCAAGGTAATAGATACATACACCTCATCCAGTTTCCTTGGGTCTCTTTGTTTTGTTTGTTTACTGTTAAGAACACTTCATGTGGGATGTATCCTGAAGAAATTGGGAATGTCACGGTGCCATCGTATCCACCATAGTCACGACGCTGTGCAGCCGACGTCTAGCACTTGTTCATGCAGCACAACGCACTCTCACGGCCATCAAACAGCTACTCCACATTTCCCCGCCTCCCTAGCCCCTGGTGACCACTGTTGTTTTCTCAGCTGCTGTGAGTTTGACTGTTCTAGATACTTCATACAAGTGGAATATTGCAGTATTTGCCCAGTGACTGGCTTATTTTACTTAGCATGACATCCTCCAGGCTCATCAGTGTTGTTGCAAGTGGCGGGGTTTCTTTCTTAAGGCACGATAGTACTCCATCCTACGAGCATGCCCCGTGTTCTCAACGACACAGCTGCTGTTGAACACTGAGGTCGTTGCCCTATCGTGGGTCCTGTGAACAGGGCTGCAGGGAACATGGGTTTGCAGATAGCTCTTTGAACTCCTGCTTTCGGTGCTGTGGGGAATGATCCAGGGAATGGGATTGCCGAATCATATGGTAGTTCTATTTTTACTTTTTTTGAGGACCCTCTAGAGTGTTTTCCCTAGCTACCGCACCATTATACACTTCCACCAACAGTGCACAAGGGTTCTCATGTCTTCGCATCCTCTCCATGATGTATTAATAATTTTTAGTCTTTGTCATTCTAACAGATATGAGGTGCTATTGCACTGTGGTTTTGATTTGCAGTCCCCTAATAATTAATAACTTTGAGCAATTTTCACATACCTCTTGGCCATGTATGTGTCTTCTTTGAAGAAATGTCTGTCAAAGACTGAAATTAATACAGTGAAAGAGGAGACATCACAACTGATGCCACAGAAATAAAATGTCTCAAAAAACCCCAACAAAGAAAAACCCAGGACTAGATGGCTTCACTGGTTCATAGTGCCAAAAGACTTAAGGAAGAATTAACTCTAGTCTTTCTCAAACTCTGTTTTAGAAGATTGAACAGAAGGGAATACTTTCAAACTAATTTTATGATTCTAGTATTACCCTGATAATCAAAGCCAGATGATACTATAAAAAATAAAATTACAAGCCAATACCCCTGGTAAACATAGATGCAAAATCCTCAAAAAAATGCACATTAAGGATTGTTATGTCTTCTTGGAGAATTAACCTTCTTGTCATTATGTGATGATTCTCCTTATTCTTGGTAATTTAATTTCTCTTATGTTTGCTTTGTCTGAAATTAATATGGCTACTCCAGCTTTCTTATTACTGTCAGCATGGTGCAGCTGCCTCCACCTCTGTATTTTTAATGTCTGTTATATATTTAAAGCATGTTTCTGTATACATTAAATGTCTTATATTTTGCTTTTATATTTGAAAGGTATGTCTTATGGTTGCTTGAAAGCTTTGTATTTGCTTTTATTTTTTGATTTTTTAAACTTTTTTTAAAGATTTTATTTATTTATCTTTAGAGGGGAAGGGTTAGGGAAAGAAACATCAATGTATGATTGCCTCTTGTATGTCCCCTGCTGGGAACTAGCCTGCAACCCAGGCATGTGCCCTGACTGGGAATCGAACCACGATCTGTCTTACAGTTTGCTTTTAAAAATTCACTCTGAAAGTCACTCTCTTTTAATTGGTGTATTTAGAGCATCGATGCTTAAAATGATTATTTATATAACATGCACTTTCTTTGGATTAATATGGAGTTTATTCCTTACTGTTTTCAATTCATTGTCCTGGTTTTCTATTTCATTCTTTTTGTCTTTTGTGCTTTTCTGCTGTCTTGGTATTAATGGAATATTTATGTGATTCCATTTCTTTCCTCCTCTCTTACCACATGAACTATACTTCTTTTTACTTCATTCAGTGGTTGCTTTTAAGTCCACAATATATGTTTACAATGAATCCATGTCATTTTTCAAATAGCTTTACAGTACTTCATGGGTAGTATAATACCTTGTCACAGAGTGCTCAGTTCCTGTCCCCTCTAAGTTTTCTATCATGCATTTCACTTCTGTATAAGGTAAAATCACTGAATATTTGGTTGCTGTTAATTTGAACAAACGGTTACTCATTAGATCAAATAAGATTAATCAAAATAAAATATTTTATTTATATTTATTCTTTTGCTGCCACTCTTCCTTTCTTTATGTAGATCCAAGTTTCTTGCCTATATTATTTTCCTGATTTCTGAAGAATTTCTATTAACATTTTTTTGCAGGATAAGTCTACTGATACAAATCCCCTCCACTTTTGTTTGTCTAAGAACATCTTTTTCTTTTTCACATTTGAAAGACAGTTTCACTGGATCTAGAATAATAGATTGGTAATATTTTAGTTTCAATATATTTTTAAAAGATTTTACTTATTTATCTTTAGACAGAGGGGAAGGGAGGGAGAAAGAGAAGGAGAGAAACATTAATGTGTAGTTGCCTCTCACACACCCCCTACTGGAGACCTGGCCTGCAATAGGCATGTTCCCTGACTAGGAATCGAACCAGTGACCTTTCGGTTTGCAGGCCGGCACTCAATCCACTGAGCCACACCAGCCAGGGCTGTTTCAATGTATTTCAGCATTTCCCTCCACTCATTTGCATTAATACTCTCTGAAAAGAAGTCCAGTGTAATTCTTATCTTTTTTCCCCTGTAGGTAAGTTCACCCCTGTTTGACTTCCTTGTTCTTGATTTCCTGCAGTTCAATTAGGATATGCCTAGATGTAGTTATTTTGTTACTTATCCTGCTTGGTGTTCTCTGAGCTTCCTGGCTCCGTAGTTTGTTTTCCAACCTTTGGTAATTGTCCAGCACTTCTTCGGTTTTTGGGTTCTGTCTTTTATATATATTTTTCTCTCTGCATTTCAGCTTCAGACATTTCTCTTACTATTTCTTCAGGCTCACCAATTCTTTCCTTTGATATGTTTAGTCTATTGATGGACCATCAAAGGTACTCTTCCTTTGTGTTACAGTGTTTTTTTAAAAAATTTCTGGCATTTACTTTTGATTCTATCTTAGAGTTTCATCTCTCAGCCTACATTACCCATCTGTTTTTGCATGTTTTACACGTTTTTTTCCCATTATATTCCTTAGCACATTAGTCAAAGTTTTAAAAATATTTCCAGTCTGATAATTCCAACATCACTGTCATATCGAAATCTAGTGTTAATTCTTGCTCTCTTTTTAAGCTGTAGTTTTTTTGTTTTTTTTTTTTTTAGGATACTTTTCTAATTTTTGTTGTTGAAATCTGTACGTGATATACTGGGCCAAACGATTTGAAGTAGATAAGTGTTTATTGTGAAGTTTTCTGTTTATTTAGCTGAGAGGCTGTATTTATCCTTTTTCGACACGCTAGGTAGTAGCAGCTAACACCCTCCCTGACGTTCTTGACTGTGTCTGTCTCAGTGCCCAAGAGCCCTGCTGCGGTGGTGGCAGCGGCAGGAGCAGTAGTGTGTACAGGAGGGCGTATTCCACAGGCTTGTTAGTGAACGATCAGCCTTTTCGTCAACTTGGGCCCTGGGTTGTGATCCTCGTGAAAGCTTCTGTTCTTCCCCCAACATTAGGCGTGACAGCAAGGTTAGAGGGGGCCCTGATGTCAGATGGGCTCCGAGAAAGTCAGTTCTGTTTCAGAACGACAACTTCTCCTCCGACTCTGCAGATCTTTACTGTGGGAACCTGGTTGGGCTCCTGGGACAAAACTCAGAACAGTATAGCAGCTTCCCTGAGACCGGGCGCCTGTTGTTTTCAGTCCTCAGCCTTGTGCACTGTGAGCCTCTGTCAGTTTGGCAGTTAGAGTTTAGGTTTTTCTACCCCAGTCCTGGTTCCCGTGGTTCATTATGCCCTTGGGCTTCTACCCTAGTAAGGTGAGATTCTCTGCATCTACCAACCTCTCTCTCCTGTCAGGTTTGCTCTGTGACCTTAGATTTTTTTTGTTGGATCTAAGAAGAGCTGTTGATTTTCAGCTTGTTCAGCTTTTTTTCTTGTTGTTAGAACACAAATGGTAACTTCCAAACTCCTCCTATGCTAGAATGAAATTTAGAAGTCCCCCTCATATTTTGGTACAAGAAATCGAGTGCTTCCTTCAAGAAACCCTTTGGCATTTATTTTACAAGCACTAGCATTCCTTTAGTTAAACTTCATTTTTTCCAAGAGAACCTGAGAGCCAAGGTTTACACCTGCTTCCTTCCATTTTACTTTATCTTTATACTGTATTTATATTTAGTGTGAATGACTGGATACACCTGTGCAAACTGCATCACACTTAGAAATGTAATAAGTTTGTACCTCATCTCTTGTTCATAGTGAATAGAAAGGGCTGAGTTTCCTGGAAATAGAGAGAAGAAAAAGAAGCGGAAGTGTGTTTACCTGGATCTTTGAATATCTTGATTTTAATCCTGATCTTGGACAACTCAAGTCACCCTCCACACCTCAGTGTCACCACCTAAAAAATGGGGAGTTAAATTGGAGGGAACTTCAGAAATCAAGTTGGGGGTTCTCTCACCTTCCTGTGGACGGATGTCTCACAAAAGATAAGGAAATAAGGATAAATCACCAAATTTCCATTATACTTATTTTCACCACATTATGGCATTGCTTACAGGAATAATTGTGTCTATAGACTCTTATTCCAAGTCTCTACTCAAGCC
>PVKM010013767.1:0-29829 GCA_004027735.1 Carollia perspicillata | reverse complement strand
CTCCCCTCTCCCCTCTGATTACTCTCAGCCTGTTCTCTATTTCAGTGTCTTTGGTTATATTTTGCTGGCTTGTTTGTTTTGTTGCTCAGGTTCCTGTTAAAGGTGAGATCATATGGTATTTGTCTTTCACCACCTGGCTTATTTCACTTAATATAATGCTTTCCAGTTCCATCCATGCTGTTGCATAGGGTAGGAGCTCTTTCTTTCTTTCTGCTGCATAGAATTCCATTGTGTACATGTACCATAGTTTTTTGATCCATTCATTTACTGATGGGTACCTAGGTTGCTTCCAACACTTGGCTATTGTAAATTGTGCTGCTATGAACATTGGGGTGCATAGGTTCTTTTGGATTGGTGTCTCAAGGTTCTTAGGATATAATCCTAGCAGTGTAATTGCTGGGTCAAAAGGCACATCCATTTTTAGTTTTCTGAGAAAATTCCATACTGTTTTCCATAGTGGTTGTACCAGTCTGCAATCCCATAAACAGTGAACTAGGGTCCCTTTTCTCCACATCCTCTCCAACACTTGTTGTTTATTGCTTTGTTTATGATGCCATTCTTACCGGTGTAAAGTGGTATCTCATTGTGGTTTGAATTTGCATCTCTCTGACAGCTAGCAATATTGAGCATCTTTTCATGTGTCTGGATCCTCTGTATGTCCTCCTTGGAGAAGTGTCTGTTCAAGTCCTTTGCCCACTTTTTAATTGGGTTGCTTGTCTTCTTAGAGTGGAGTTGTGTAAATTCTTTGTATATTTTGGAGATTAAACCCTTTTCTGAGGTATCATTGGTAAATATGTTTTCCCATACAGTTGGTTCTCTCTTTATTTTAATGCTGTTTTCTTTAGCTGTGCAGAAGCTTTTTATTTTGAGAAGATCCCACTTGTTTATTCTTTCCTTTATATCCCTTGCTCTAGGGGACATATCAGTAAAAATGTTGCTGCATGAAATATCTGAGATTTTCCTGCCTATGTTCTCCTCTAGGACTTTAATGGTATCACAGCTTATATTTAAGTCTTTTATCCACCTTGAATTTATTTTTGTGTATGGTGTAAGTTGGTGCTTGAGTTTCATTTTTTTGCATGTAGCTGTCCTGTTCTCCCAACACTATGTGTTGAAGAGGCTATTTTTACTCCATTTTATGTTGCTGCTCCCTTTGTTGAATACTAATTGACCATAGAGACTTGGGCTTATTTTTAATAAAGGATATTGTTATTGATTTTAAAGAGAGGGGAAGAAAGACAAGAGAGAGAGAGACAGAGAGAGATGTGAGAAACATCAATTGGCTGCCTCTCATACATACCTTGACTCAACCAGGGATTGAACTCGCAATCTTTTGGAGTATAGGATGATGCTTTAAGCAACTGAGCCAACCAGCCAGGGCAAGACCACCCACTCATTAAGTAGTCTAGTTTAATAATCCTCATATATATATAATATATATAACATATATAATATATACATGTATAAATGCACATGTATGTATATATATATATTTTATATATATATATATTCTCTTCATTCAGTTAGTCAATCAAACCAATTAGTATATTTTAATTCCTAAAAACTTATGGCCTCTCAACACTAATAAAAACAAAAAAAATTCAATGAAACTCACAGAATGTATCAAAAAATATCAACTGTAAAGTCCTGGGTGTACAAAAATTTGCAAATATTAATTAGTATGAAGATAGAAGCCACCAAAGGAAAGCTATTTAAATTATAAATCATGTATTTGTAGTCAAAGTCAAATGCTATAATTTTTACACCTAGCACTACCATGGAAAACACTCAAATAATAAAACAGATTTTTGTCTAACAAAATAATTTCTTCATATTTATATTTGCACTAACATTTCCTATTTTATTAGTCTAGTTGTGTTGGAGAATTTGAAAAGCATTTAATAAATGGCATACTTGACAAAGCAGAAATATGTTGTTTTCAATTCTTTAGCACTTGGTTTAGATGTGCTTCTTGGTTAATAAAAGAAAAGAAATGTTGCAGCTTAAGTATCTGACAATGTTATGTTCTTTAAGGTAATTCTTTTAGATCTATTATCATAAAAGAATACTTCTTTGTGATTTAAATAATATTTGCTAAGGACATTCTCAACATACATTACTTAGCCTCAAAACAAAATAAAAGTTACAGTTAAATATATTTCTGGAAGTATTGAGTGTCAAATTCTCACTTGAAAAGCTACACATTCAAGGATTTGAGAAATCCTGACATAAGGAACAGTTGCAAGAATATTTAAGTATACTCTAGTCTTTTCTTGAATATTATTTAAACATTCAAAACAAGTAACCTGGGCTAGACATGCAGTATGTGCAGAACCATGAGGCTCACATAATTCAGTCTGCCATTAGGATTGCATTAAATGGAATAATATATGTAGAATAGGCAAAGTGAGGATTTGACTTGTTATAAACTTTTAATATTATCCCAGTTCAAAAAATTTCCAAGAAAAAAGAATGGTCATACTTCTAGCTCTATATCATAAAGAAGCATATAAAAACTTTCCTTTCTAGTTAAGAAAAAAAGATAAGAGAAAAAATGATGCAGTATTTTAAGGAAGAAAAGAATTCAGAAAATATGAAGTGAGGATGATTCAATGAGGTTTTGTGAGTCCAAACATAAGAATGAATGCACAGAAACTGGATTCACCCTCCTGACTGAAAAAACAACAAAATCCCCCCTTCCCCAAATTGTCGCAAGACATTGGACAGCAGGCAACAGGAGCCATGCTGGGAACCCCTGGGAAATCTTAAGTGAGCCTTAAGATTCAACTAGAGGCCCTGGCTGCTATGGCTCAGTGGGTTTGGCATCTTCCTGAAACCGAAAGGTCTCTGGTTCGATTCCTAGTCAGGGCACATGCGTGGGTTGTGGGCCAGCTCCCCAGATGAGGGCATGTAGGAGGCAACCATTTGATGTTTCTCTCTCACACTGATGTTTCTTCCTCTCTCCTTCTCCCACCCTTCCCCTCTCTAAAAATAAATAAAATCTTTAAAAAAAGATCTGCAGGGTACTGCCTGGATAAATTTTCCAACCAGCAACGTAGGAAGAGCAGACCGTGGTGCAGAATGAGGTGGGCTTCCTGAATTAAGTCGACTGAGCTAGGAATCCAAAAAGGCCAAAGTATTCAGAGTTTGCCTAGAAAAGAGAGGACCAAAAAGAGACAACTTCAGATATATGTCAAGTTCCCACCTGAATGTTACACTAAATGTTCATCAATGAAACTTTTAAGGAAACTACACAGGCTAGGTGAAGAGCTGCCCAAACAGATTAGAAGAAATAGTTGCCAAGGTTCACGTGCATTAATTTGGGGTATAAAATTTATACCCAAAATTAAGAGCAAGAGTCAATCAATAAAATCATGCCAGAATGACACATATAATAGATCTATCAGGTAAAGACATCAAAATTATTATAACTGTATTTCATAAGCTCAAGGAGCCACAAGATATTAGAATATGTTGAGAAGTGATAAGGCCAATACAAAGGGGATCTAAATTCTAGTTCTAGAGATGTAAACGGCATTGTCTGAGATCAAAGATACACTAGAAGAGATAGATTAAAAAAATCAGACATCACAAAAGACATCATTGAAGACATTAACAATGTAAACTATCCAAAATGCAACAGAGAAAAATTAATGAAAAAAACTGAACAGAGCATCAGAGAGCTGTAACTTCCTAATATATGTCTAATGAGAATATTAAAGAAGAGAAGCAGGGCCACCAAAAGTATTTGAAGAATGAATGGCCAAAGTATTCAAACTTATTAACTTGTAACTGGTTTACAAACCAGAAACAATTGTGGGATATACTGTTATAAAGAAGCTTATAGAGGGAGAAAGTAGTGACTGCTCATTCTTTACAGTGATTGGTTATAATATTGAAATTTGTCACAGTAATTACCTCATATCAACCTTGGGAAACTAAATTTTGCTTAGGATTTCCAGACACACAAGCCAAAAATGACCCAGGTCAAGTTAGTCTTGCAAAATAAGCTAAATTAAACTTTGCTTGTACGATTAAACTGCTTTTGTCTGCTCAGGGAATTTTCAAGGTTGGCCTCCATTTGTGTTTGATCTTAAAAGCAATAGAATATATGTATTTGTCTTTCATATCTAATGACTACTTTGACACATGATTGTACATACGCATAATTTCTCTGGAGTTACTGTGAGGCACTGACCTGATTATTCCTCAACCTCCACACTAAGCACTTTTTATGATGCAAAGAAAACCTTTATCCTGCAATTTACCTAGATTTATTTAACTCATCAAAGTTAATTTGAACTTGAATCTCCAGAACTCTGAAAGCTGTGAACTTTTCCTAAGAATGCTACCAGTTAAGGTGGTGAATTGGATGTATAGTTGAAGATCTATATGGAAGAACTGATTCAACCACTTTAATTTAGGATATACAGGTTATAGACTTCTGTACACCAATATTTTCTATGCTCTGAAAAATATACTAAAGCAATTATAAAATAAATAGAATTAAATTAATTTTTACTAAAGTGCAATATTGTGTAAAGTGCAAATTAACTCTAATATCATAGAATGAAATGCATATCAATTGGTGTTATATACACTAAGTTGATATTTTAGCTGAACTTAGGGTGTTTACATAGAATTTTAAAGCTAGCATAAACCATAAAGACCACTTGGAAAAATTCCAGATGCCCTAAAAATTTGGAAGATACCTCTGCTCCAAATCATGGTGGTGGTATAGAAAATATATTAAAAGAGCTAATTAAAAGGTATTATTATGGTATATAAAAAGACAATATCAAAAGACTGTAGGCTGTGCAGAAAGTGCGGAACCCTGGATGGGACGCAAGTCCTGGCGTGGCTTTACCCCCCGTCTGGGAACAGCGAGTGGAAGCCAGGAAACAGAAGTCGGTGGAGTAACCCAGGCTCAAAATGCTTCAAAGCGGAAAGCAAGGTTCACTATTAGAAAAGAAAGTTAAATGTTTTCACTCATGAAAGAATAAATACTGAAGCAGTAGACACTAAGTTGCTACACAGGACTGCAAGAAATACTAACTGTTGTAGAAACTGAGAGCTCTGATTTGGACTGAGAGGTAGGTAATAAGTGATATGATGAATAAAGTTATAAATTTTTTAAAAATCCTGGACAAAGAATATTAGGAAGAGAAAAACAATAATCACTAATATAAATATAAAAGCAAAATAACACTCATTCAAATGCAAAATGCAAAACTCTAGGGCACATGAAAATATTTAATATTAAGAAAGGGAGCTACCAAAGCAAACAAGTTGCATATACATTTACTTCACATGTAATTAATTAGATAAAGCTGACAATGATTTAAATAAGTAGCTTTTATGTTTCTCAGAGATGATACCTAATATCATAACATTATTTAATAAGTATATTAGGAAAACATGAAAAGATGTTCAACATCAATAGTCATGAGGAAAATGAAAATTAAAAATACTATAAGATATCTTTGAACATCTATTGTAATGGATAAAATAAAAAGTACTGACAATGTATACATATACTTACAATGCACACATACATACCTACCTATATACACAAGTCTCATAATTGTTGAGAGTAATATAAAATAGTATAGACTCTTTGGGAAACTATTTTGGTAGTTTTCTTTAAAGTTAAACATATACTACCACATGACCTAGCATTCCCATCTTGACTCTATACCCCAGGGAAAGAAAAACTTATATTAAAAAAAATCCCTGACCCTGTCTGGTGTGGTTCAGTGGGCTGAGCATCATCCCCCAAACGGAAAGGTTGCCGGTTCACTGTCTGTCAGGGTACATGCCTAGGCGGCAGGCCAGGTCCCTGGTTGTGGGGCATGAGAGGCATGTTATATGTTTCTCTCACACATTGATGTTTCTCCCCTTCTTTTTATCTCTCCCTTTCCCCTCTCTAAAAATTAAATAAATAAAATATTTTTTAAAAATCCTTTAAGACCTCAAAAGATCTAAGGAGGTACTCCTCACAATCTTTTAAAAATAAATAAAACAAACAAATCAATAATAAAAATGTTTTCAAAACATATACAAATATTTATAGCAACCTTATTAACATCCTCAAAACTATAAACAACTCAAATGTTCTTCAACTAGTGAATATATTTAAAACAAGAAAAAAAACTATGCCACATCCATACAAAGAAATACTACTGAGTGATATAAGGGAACAAACTAGTGATACATGCCACAGCTTGATTAAATTACAAGAGTATTATTTTGAGTGATGGTAACTGTTCTTAAAAGATTTCATATTCCATGAGTTTACGTTCACTAACCTACATTTGAAAAAATAAAAATTCTCTTTAAGGTAGGGCAAAAACCTGCTGGGAAGCTATGAAGTGCTGAATTACCAGAGCTTAGATTCCATTGATATGACAGGGTCAAAGAGATAGAAGGTCATTATATGAGATAACAAACACGTGAGTTAGGCTGACCGTAGTAATCATTTTACAGTGCACACACTTATCAGAATGGGTTGTCTGACTTAAAATAGCCAACTGTTTGTTGATTGTGCTTCAATAAAGCTGGAAAAAATAATGACTGAATTTTGGAGTGTGCAACACATACAAATGTATAAAGAATGGTACAGTAGCATGAAGGAAATGCACTTGTATAAGGTCCTTACAATGAGTATAATAATATTTGGAAAAAAATTAGTATCATATAATTATTATATTATAAACCTTTAAGGAACAAAGGCATACAATTAATGACATATAACTAATAAACCAATAGGAGAGATAAAATACAATTGTAAAAATACTCAATTGTAAAGAAAGGAAGAAAAGAGGGCAAAGGAAACAAAGTAGAGTTGGTACTAATTTAAAAAACACAGAGAAATCTGCTAAAATTAACCTCAAACTCATCAAAATCTATTAGATGTGATTTTTCAAGTATTCCAGTTGAATATAGTTTATCAAACTGGAAAAAATACAAAATAAAACTTTATCCTGTCTATGAAAATCCCACCTTAGGTTTATCTTTAATATAAAGAAAAAGCTTAGAAGTAGAATATTGGTTAAACAGACACCGTAAACCACACAAGCAGTGATCACACTAAAGGCAGAATGGCTGTATTCATTTCATACTACACAGGCTTCAGGGCAAGGAGTATTATCAAAGAAAACATCAAGGAGCAGCAATCCTAAATGTCTATGCACTCAACAATCAAGTTGGAAATACATGAGCAGAAAGTTTATACAAATTGAGAGAAAAAGGCAAATGTCACTCTGCTGTCATCAAATGATAGACAGAAAACCTTTAAATATTAGAAGACAATACTAAAAGCTAGCTCGACCTATTTATAAAATTCTCAGGCAACTAAAAACTTCTCAGAACAGAAAAATGAATTAATTATAATGAATTACATTTTTAAAAACTATTAATGATAAAAAGGAAAATCTTTTTTTATTTTTAATTGAATGTATTGGCATTACATGGGTTAATAAAATTATATAGGTTTTAAGTGTATAATTCTATAATACCTCATCTGTATATTGTACTGTGTGTTCACCATATAAAGACTAACCTGTCAAAATTTCTCCCCCATCTACCCTCTTCTACCTGCTCCTACCCTCTTCCCCTCTGGTAACCACCATACTGCTGTGTCCATGAGTTTTGGGGTATTTTTCCCTAATTCCTTCACCTGTTTTACCCAAACGTCCAGTCCCCTTTCCTCTGATAGCTGTCAGTCTGTTCTCTGCATGTATGATTCTGTTTCTATTTTGGTTTTTTGTTCATTAGATTTCACATATAAGTGAAATCATATGGCATTTGTCTTTCCCTGTCTGACTTATTTCACCCCGCATAATACCCTCTAGGCCCAACCATACTGTCATAATAGGTAATATTTTCTTTTTTAATTTTTTATGACCAAGTAAGTGTTCTATTGTGCACTGTACCACAGCTTTTTAATCCACTCATCTACTGATAAGCACATGGGCTGCCTCCAAATCTTGACTATAATAAATAGTACTGCAATGAACGTGGAGTGATATATTCTTGGGAATCAGTGTTTCAGATTTCTTCAGATATATTCCCAGAAGTGAAATCACTGGGTAATAAGATAGTTTCATTTTTTTTGAGGAAATTCCATACTGCTTTCCACAGTGGCTGCACCAATCTGCATTCCCACCAACAATGCCCTAGAGTTCTCTTTTCTCCACGTCCTTGCCAACACTTGCCATTTGTAAATTTATCGATGATAGCCACTCTGACAGGTGTGAGATGATACCTCATTGTGGTTTTATTTGCACTTCTCTGATGATTAGTGACATTGGGCATCTTTTCGTATGTCTATTAGCCATCTGTATGCCCTCATTGAGATGTGTCTATTTAGGTCCTTTGCTCATTTTTTAAAATGTTTTGTTTTTGGTGTTGAGTTGATTTCTTCATAAATTTTGGATATTTATGAATAAATATTAACCTTTTATCAGATTTACACTGTATTTGCCTGTAGTAAGGAGTTTGCATGGGGATTTTTCTGTTGGCTCCTATTTCTACAGAAAACAGGGGCCCAAGAGTAGGGCTCCGTTCCACCTGGTATAATACATTTTTCTTCTGAAGGCCTTGGTCAGAGTATCTACCTGTCTCATACATACTAACATATTTTATGTATACTCTATTCAGCAATGCTTACTTAAAGATTACTCATCTATAAATTTTAAAGTAAGGACTGAATTCTTTATATTTCCCATTGTCTTTCTCTCCAACCATATCCACAGTCAAGACTGGATCAGGAGGTCTGCTGTATCTGAAGTTATTTTCCAGTGTAAAAAGAAAAAGTTATCTTTACTTCTGAAATTTCTTAAGTGTGTACAGATTTTAGAAATATCAAAGAGGAATTTTCCCTTTGTTTAATGTTTTCCTTTTGGGAGTTAACTACTTCATGTTTATCAGCCCCAGTGTTACGACACCATTTCAGTTTAGAAACAGATGACCATTATTTCATTGTAAGACATTCTCCAGATTTATAGAGTCATAAACCTGATGGCATTTGGGGATGTTCACAACAAAGGCAATAAGTATAATTGTAACAAATAGTAATGTTATCTTGCCTGGAAACTGTTTTACGTTTTATCCGTTTTAGGATTTTTCTCACTGTGAATTCAATGAAAGGCAGGATTATCATGGATATTCTGCACTTAATTACTAAGTAGCCCCTGACAATTAATTGGGTGGGCTCAAAAATCTTGAACTGTCTCTCAATCAAAAGGTAAAATAGCAATTTCTTCTTACTTAGGAACAATTCTTAAAAGTCCTACAGTGAGTTAATATGTTCAATTGATTAAAAATAATATAAAAGACAAGCAATGATCCTCTTCATATTCAAATATCTTTCCTCTTTTCCCTCCTTATATTGGTTCCTAAATTCAATAAGCAATTTCTCAACTGAGTGCCATTGATTACCAAAGGATAAATTAGCATAAATGCATATCCTCCTATAGGAGAAAAATGTCTTACTGATGATGAATCAGTGATATCTCTTAAAACAAAAAAACTATTATTATGCTATTATTGTTTTTATTGTTATTATTATTTTAAGTCAAAAGCAAGTATCTTTCCTCTGTCAACATTTTTATATTAGATCCTAAGGATCTATATGATTATATCAATATATCAATGTACATCAGTCTTTTTCCCTTTGAAATATGGTCATCTTTCTATTATACATGGAAAGAGAAGAGTGGAGTAGTATGGATAAATTAATAGCAAGTCAGTGAAATTTCTCTCTGTATTAAGATTATATTTTATGATAACTTGTGTAGCAGATTTTCTTTTCCAGTTCTTTTGATCAAGCAGAAATGAATGGATTATTTTAGTCCTCAAACACAAACATGATCAACAGATATGGAAATTTTTTAAAAATAAATAAATAAATTTAATAAAAAACAGGGGATATAAAGGCACACTGGACAGTTGTACTCAAGTCCTGGCTTAGAAGTTTTACTTTGCATACATCCAACAAAGAATTGATCTGGATGCAGCCTTTCTTCAGATCACAATTTTCAAAAATATTCCTTTTTACAAAAGACATTTTTTAAGCTCTCCTAAATCCACTGCTGCTATAGAGGAATACAGAAAGAGATACAAGTCTGAAAATTGAATATAACCTAACGAGCTAAGCTATCTTTCCATCTTAAAGGTCTCTCTACTGGGCTCTACTGTATTCACTCCTACTCACTCCTACTATTAATGGCAGCTCCATCCTTGAACAGTATCTCTTTTTTACCCCTAGTGCAATTTTGCTCCTGGCTTGACAACCAACCTCTGTGAGAAGCTATTTATGCACTCTGTCTCCATCTCTTTATTAGGGCTTTAATGTCCCATCCATATTATTAAGTTAAACACAGAGTCATTTCTTGGATGTTCAGAAGCTCTTTACACAAACATTCTCTTTATTTCTTGGAGAGTCAGCCCCTGGCTTCCTAATTCTATACCATAGTTATTTTGTTCTCCTCATCTAGTTTGTGCTCTTTAAACTGGCCCAATTTCTTTCTGCTCTCTTCCTAATTAATCTCTTCAGACAAATCCATCCATTCCTATTGCCTCAATGAATATTTGTTTTTATGCCAGTGACTCCCAATTCTGCAGCCCAAGACTTTCTTCTGAGTTTCTAATTTATTTATCCAACTGCCTACTAAAATATTTCCTTTTTATATTTCCAAATCACCTCAAATTTGACATATCCAAAACAGATAATATTTTGACAGCCAGATAAATACTTCTAATGTTTACTTATCTCAGCTGATGACCCCATCTACCTCACTGTGCAAATAAAATATAGGTGGTCATAACTCCTTACTTTCTTTCACCTCCTATATTAATTAACCACCAAGCTCCATGGACTCTAACTCATAAACAGCTCTTGCATCTATCTGCCTTTTGCTCTTGAGACAACGTTGTAGGATACCCTAGCCTAAGCCATGCTCACCATTCCACAGGTTGCAACTGGTCTTCATGCCTATAATCTTCTTTTTCAACCTAGTCACCATATTTTACATGTTGGTCTTAAAGTCTTTTGTCCTTTGCCATTGTTTTCATGATAATGTCCAAAACCTATAATATATGTTGTAGATGAAAAGAAAAGAATTAACAGCAGGCCTATGAAACATTCTCACTTTACCAGGGAATGTCCTAGAAATAGAAAGAAAGATAACCCGGTCAAAGTTCCTTAAAACGTGTTATTGACAGACCCACTGTCAAGCACATTACTGCTATTTGCTAATGAGAGAGTCACTGTCTACACAATGCCTTTAGCAAAGTGTACCGGATTTAAATAGGACTCTTTTTGGCAAACAAACATGAACTCTGGATTTATGGGCCATGGAACCAGGGAAAATATGACAGAAGCCAAGTAAAGACAAAAGTAATGTCTTTGTGTGTAATGATGACCCCGTACATCATTTAGATAGTTCATCTTAAACATCACCCAAAGAACACATTTTCAGGTCAGGAAGTACCTGTGGAGTTGTATTGGTTGTCCTAAACTTTTTTCTGTTTGGCTAGTTATCGGGATTACTTATTTCCTTAATATTATTAGTAAAGCTCGATATTAGGTAAGATTTCTGGTTCTTATGAGTCTGACTTGACAATATAATTCTTTGAGTTAATTCAATAATTATTAGTGTAAATTAGTCTTTTTAAGTCCTTGAGCCTCATCTATTTTCTATCAGAAATTCCAGACTTACTGGACTTCTTGAATTTAGGGTGGGTGGTTCCTTGAGTACACTCTTGTTGCTCTTCATCTCACTTTGAGTTTTTGAATAAGCTGCTCCTTCAGCTGAAATGCTATTCTCCTCACTCACGGCTGCCCCATTTTGTTCGCCAGCAACCATCGTCACTTACTTCCTTTGTCTGTTAATCCCAGTTAGCCTCTAATGTTCAGGTCATACAATTGCCTTAGTGATGACTTTCTGGCTCCTATATTTTTGTTATGATAACTTCCTTTACTACTACTTCAGTAGCCTTGACTACCTGTAAGAGACTTTGAACTCAATGGAAGAAAGACTCTTGCCTTTCTTGATCCCCATTTTATCACATAGCTTAGCAAAGCTCATTACATGATAGGCACAGAAATACATGCTACTGGAAACATATCATAATTGTTGGCCTAAAACAGTTCATAACAGCTGAGTAGATTTCACCAAGCTCTATATAATATTTATGGCAATATAAAAACTTAAATAGACCTCGAGAAAAAGTTTGAGAATGCACCATTCTGGGTTTTTTTCTTTCATGTTTCACATTATCTGAGAAGAAATCTTTTTCCTACCCAGTATGTAATCAGGAATCACATAATCATTTAAATTCTTTACTATAAAATGAGAGTAACAGTAATGCCATTTTAAAACAATGGCTCTATGAATTGCCTAAATTTCTAAAAATATTGTGGAATAAATGTACTGTAATATTCACTTCAATTTAAATAATTTTAAAATCAAACAGATGACATTTCTATTTTTTTTTTTTTGGTTTTTGTGTCTTTATTTTATTAAGAGTACATACAGCATGTACTCTAACCAGCAATTCCTGATAAGAAATACACCAGATTTTTGCACAAGCTTCTGTCTGCTTTATATTCACTATTCTTCTTATTTTAACGGTATTCTAGAAGTACTAATAGCAAGTTTGATAATTTACATGTGTGTTTTTTTCTATTAAATGATGCTGAAGGACCTCCAAATATATTCTTGTTAATAAACAAAAATGTTAGGAAGTATATTAGAAATGTGAAACGTTAACAACCAAACAATAATAGCAATTTTTCTACCCTCCAAAAGTCACATTGCTTCTATTGTAAAAGAACCTTCATGTATTATAAATTCCTTCCTGCGTTACCTAAGTTATTCTATCATCATCAATACCCTTATCTGATTACCTAAATGTATAGGAGAGACCTCAGTCAATACTTCTGGAAAAATGCAATGCCTAGTGGGCTTTATGATTTCAGAAACAAGATAACAGGCTTATGACTCAAAGAAAGCAATCAAATGCATTTTTGTAGCCACAAGCATCGTATTTACTTAAAGGATTGGGACTATAAAAGCAAATCTCTCTTACTGGAAACCAGGACAAAAGCTTCAGAAGACAGGGTAGTAAATAGCTCTGAAATTGTTTTCTCTGCTTCATTTCAAAAGCTTAGGGCTACCAATGTCTGACCTTTTACAAATGGAACGGTTTCCTGCAGGTCTTGGTGCTACACTGAATGCTGATGGTGGTGTGGGCTTGATGCAGCCATCAAGAATAGCAAATATGCTCATCACTGGTGTATTCTTCTGAATCAAGAACATTTCTCATACAGTGACATTTGCTGGTTCCCTCCAAGAAAAGGTACAGTGATTCTATTTTTTCCCCCAAACATTTTCCCTCTAGTGTCTCTTGACCAAGCAGGGCAAGGAAAATTGTGTAATTGTCCAAAATGACTCCATATAGTTTAGCCAAAGGAAAATAAAGTCAGGTTGAACAAGAAGACATTTTGCTGAGAACATCTGGAGTCAGCCTGTTATTTTCTTTGCTATTTGGTAATGGAGAACATAAAAATATATTTGAGGATTATTGAGATTTTCTGCCTTTTTTTAGACTGTATATTAACATTAACCTAGTGTCTGGTGTTAGGATATTTGCCTTGCAGTTTCAAATGCATAGATATTGAAATATTAGTATAAGATGATCGGCAAATAGTTTCTAAGGTTATCTATATAATTCTTTTAACATTAAAAAGAAAATAAGGCACAAAATAAACATCTGTCCTACAACTACTTATGTTGTATAATATATAATATCATATTTAGCTTCTGTGGTGATATTAAAGCTGAGCAGTGCTGACTTGTGAGTGCCTCTTATGTGATTGTTAGACCTTGTTTTATTTTTGATACACATCTGTGAGTCAGTGGTTATTATTTCCTTTAGACTTTAAAAAACTAGCTCATATAAAACACACAATTGCCCAAGTTCCGTACAATGGTAAAGAAAGAAACTGAAAACCAGATCGGCCCCTAAGTTTTTCTGACTCCAAATCTCACACCAGGAATATTTGCAACTGCATAAACTGCATGTGTGTGTACACTCTGAAAATAGAACTTGGATTTTATTCCATCTATTTTAAAATAAGAGATTAACTAGGAAACAACTGCTTTCAGAAATCAGGATTCTTCTGATCAGAGTGTAGAGCAACTTTTAGAGGATACTTTAATACTTAACAAGTATAAACAATGTGCTAAGCTTTATGCTAAAGGTTTTGCATTCATTATCTCATTCAACCCTCATATCTGAGGAGGATATGTGTATAATCTCCAATATACAGAAAAGGAAAGTGATGATTAGGGAATATCTTTATTCTCTATTTCCCTCCAGATTTATTTGCTGCATTTTTCTGCCCTGTTCAGCACCCTGGGGGTCTGACCTCTAAGTGAGGTACAGTGTGTGGTAAAACAGCAGCATAGATAAAAGCTATAGGAACTGTGAAGAAAATATTAAGACATCCCTCACACACACACACACACACACATCTGGATTTACAGCTAAAAACAACCAGAGACCAGCTCGATCCAATATGGTGACTAATTTTATTTTAGGGTGATCCCTAGCCTTATTACTTGCCCATTATAATCCATTAGCATGCTAAAGGACACACATCAGAGCCACCACGATTGGAAACAACCCATATAAGGACACAAAATGGCCAATGGAGCTCCTCCGAGAAATATCCACCCCTTTCCCAAGAAGATCCTGAATATTCCTCCCCCTTATTAAATACCCACCCTTGCCCCCCCCTCCCCGATTAAAGGGTCCTAAATAAAGGAAGCAAATTCCTCTGAAGGAGCACTGATCTCTCTGTGGAATAGTGCATTCTCTGTCTTACCACTCCACTAAAAACTCATTTTCACTTTAAACTCCATGCTGGCCTGAATTTGAATCCTTTTCAGCATGAAGTCAAGAATCCACAGTGGGTCCCTGAACCCTGGGTCCCCAGCCCCATGAAATACCTACATCATAAGGACTTCTTTTCCTGGGCTCCATGACATTTGGCTTCTGGTCAGGTTTGGAAGCAGGAAGAACTAAGACAGGGCGGACGGGGGTGGGGGCAAGGGGCAGGGAGTGTGAGAGAAGAGATCAGGATATCTACTCACCTTGCCAAGGTTCTGGCAGGGACTGTCTTTCTTCATGACCACAGCTCAAATCAGTGGTCCCTTAATGTGTCCCCAGCTGTCTCTGCAACATGGTAATACCTTTCCTTCTCCTTCCCTTTTTAGGCCTCAGTGGAAACAGCTTCCTGCTGTTGCTAATTCTGGCTCTTCATTACCCTTTGTTCCTTCCTTAACTCTGCACAGCCTTGTTATGCTCTCTTCAATTACACCCTTTGGAGTATGCCAATTGTTGACTGCTAGGACTCAGACTGACATAAAAAGGTTAAGTAAATTGCTTTAAGGTTTCCTGATTAGGATTTGGCAGAGGTGGAGTTCAACTCAGGTTTGTTCAATGCCAACACCATTAACCACTGTGTAATTCTGCCTCCCAGATAAATCACCTCAGGGAAAAGAAGGAATTGTGTCTCAGCCCCTAAGGACAGTTGCATTTTTTTCAGGGTCTATTCTTTATCTAAAAAAGGTGCGCCTGACATTGCAGACACTGCTGTCCAGGGAACCTGACCACAGGCCATCAAAAGCAGTTCAAATCCCAGGGATCCAGCCAAGCAGAAAGCTGTTGAGCAGGTGGACAAAACTTCTCAGTGTTAAAAGGTAGAGATAGTACTCTGGCAGTTGTTATAATAATCACTGCCAGGAACCTCTCCTACCTGCCATACCACAAATCCAGGAGGGCTCTTAGAATTTTTCCTTGACATTAGTCCCAGATACTGTCCTATTAATTCATTAAGCTTTATGCCACACAGTTTTAGTTACTCTTTATCTCTTCAAAAATTATGTATTAAATTCCTACAATGGGCTAGGCATTGTGCTGAGTGCAAGGCATATAAAAATGAATAAGACAAGGTTTTTGCCCACAAAGAAATAACAGAATAGATATGCAAATAAAAAGTTTGGATGGCCAATAAAGAGAGTAGCTGTGATTGAAGCTTCTGTGGGTTGCTGTGGAAGAACAAAAGTGTGTATACTTTTTCCCCTTTACCCTTTTTCTTCTCATCACCTGGCCATGCACTACTTTTCCCTTATTGCCTGGAAATTGTAACCCAAACCCTGAGATATGCACCATAGTCGGCCACATTGGCTGGGGACTCTTACGGAATCATCAGCACGAAGAACATGCTGAACTGCGCCTCAGCCAACTTTCTGCCCTTTCACTTTTCAGTATCTCCCAAACGATGACTAGATTTTGGTCGGAGTTAATATACAAATTATCTTGAGCTTTTTTGTCTCTAAGTCTGCACAGTAATTATTTAAACATCATTTTAAATAATAAATGCCTAATCTGAAGTTCAGTAAGATATGAACCCAAGACAGGTATTTGATTTTACTTTATTTAAAAATGGGATTGAAATAGTTCAAAACAATGTTTCTGCCTTGCTTTTCCTTCTTTTCATTTCCTGTCTTTACTTTTCTACAGACTTTCTTTTTTATTATTTTATTGTATTGTATTGTATTTTTACCGTTCCCACTTATCCCCATATACTCTCTTCCACCTCCACCCACCTGCCTTCCCCTGCCCCACCCCCAACAATCACCACACTGCTGTCAATGTCCACGAGTTGTTTCTCTCTTTTTCTTTTCTGCTTGATCCCTTCACCCCTCTAACCCCACCAGAGCTGTCAGCCAGCTCTCCATCCCCCTCCTCTTCTCGTAACTTTCCATCCTCCTTTCCCTGCCTCTGCTTCTCCCAAGTCATCATTCCTCCCCCTCATTTTCCTTTCCCTTATCTTCCTCTCCCAGTCAAACATCAAACAAAGAGTTATTTCAGGGGAGATTAAGCAATGGATAAAACTGATGGGTAAATGTTTGATGAGTAATCATGAAATACATCCAACAAAATACTAATAAATTGAAAGGGAGAAAACGGTGAAACTGTGATGGGAAAACCTGGCAGATAGGAACATGACAAGGAAAACCTCATTAACATCCCCCATGGCTGGATGACAATGTGCTGCAGATAGTGCAGAGAGAAGTTCATATGGTCATTTTAGTGATAATAGTGCTAAGATTTCGTGAAATGGATTTGTCATGAGAACACAACTGATGGATGCAGGCTGAATGTCCACCAGCTTCATATAGAACATAAGGGTTGTACGCTTTAGCTCTCATTAACATGAAACACACACAAATGGATCTGATCCTAAACAAGATGAACAAAAAAGACTGTTGGTACAGTTGGGAAAACATGCACGAGGTTTGTTTATGGAATGGTAATGATGATCACTGTTGATCTCCTGATTTAGAAGATGTATTCCCGTTATATAGAAGAGTGTTCCTGTTTTGGTGAAATACACACTGGGGTGTTTTTGGTGAAGGCAGATGATGTCTGCAAGTTAATTTCAGAAGATTCACAAAGATATTAAAAATAGCGAGTGTGTGTGGTATAGAAAGAGAGAGAGACAGAGAGAACAAATGCAATATACATTTCTAATAAATTTCCTTTCCTGGGTGATGGAAATATTGAGATTCTATATACTGTTTGATACTAATTGCTTGATACTAATGATAAAGAGAAAAAAGATTAAAGCAACCAGACACATTACATATTGAGGAAAAAATAAGAATAGAAACAAATTCTCCTTAAAAAACTTTTAAAATAAAAACTAAGTAACACAAAAGATGCAGAAAGAACATCTTTAAAGTACTGGAAGGAAAAAGCTATAAATTATAATTCTATATCAGGCAAAAAATATATTTCAAAAAGAAAAGTGAAATAAAGATGTCTAAATAAAGAATTTTAAAGTATTCTTCATTAAAACCTATAATTCAAGAAACATTAAAAAATCTTCAGGCCAAAGTTAAATGACATCAAATGGAATAAAAAACACAGAAAAGGTAAATATATGAATGAAATTAATTTTTAATACTTTTAAATATTCTAAACAATATTTGACTATTCAAAGCAAACAAAAGAGAAAGAAAAGAAAACTATTAATGGTGCTATTAATGACTTATAACAACAATAACCCAAAGATTATGAAGAGGGGGAAACAAGAATATTGTAGTAAGTTTTCAGTCTTATGCATGAAATGTTTTTTTTTATTTTAATTGTTTTTCAGTACAGTTTTCTGTCTTTTACTCCCATCCCATACCACCCCCCAGTGCTCCCCCCTCCCTCCCTTTTCCACCCCCCTTAGTTTTTGTCCATGTGTCCTTTATACTTGTTCCTAATGTTTAATTTTGCTTTGAGCTGGGCTATGATAAGTTAAGTGTATATTCAATACACTGTAAAGTGGCCCCTAGAAAAAAAACAAACAACAACAACAAAAACCCACCAGAGTTATTGAAGCTAGTAAGCAACAAAGCAGATAAATACTACCATACGGAATATTTAATCAAAAAGAAGGCAGCAAATAAAGAAAAGGGAAGCAACAGATTGGATAAAAAGAAAACAAACAAAAATATTGTAGTTTTGAACTTACCGATATCAATAATCACATTATATATAAATTAACTAAAATACTATGATTAAAAGACAGTTGTTCAATTAGATAAAAATCACAAGACCCAGCTATATGCTACTTTAACTGAATGCAACTAAAAAACACTAACAACTTGGTAAATGCAGATCTGATTGGGGAATAATTAGAAATTTTGAATTATGATATGTTCACTGATATGTCAAGGGTTTTTTAAATGTGTGTGTGTTTTTCTAAGACAAGATACGAAAACATAGCAGAAAAAATTGAATGGAGCCCTTCCCTTTAATTGTATTGTTATTCATCAAAACTCAACTCTTCTTCAAGGTTCCCTTCAAATGACACAATTCCACGAAGACTTTCCAGTTGGGGGTGGTGAACGCTATTCAGTTCGTGCCTCGTAGGTCCCTGCAGCTACACTAAAACTTTACTTGCCTTCTGAAACCTTATAGTTGTCATACATTTGGTGTGGAGGAGGAAGATTGCTTTAAAATCCTTCCAAAAATTATCTTACCCTTTATGAGAAGCAGGTCTGTTTCTGGTGTTTGTAAATGCAGTACTTAGTATTGCTTCCCTATGGCGATGCTATAATATAGACTTTAAATACTCATTTGGCACAGATATTTCTCTTTTACAGTTATTGAAGCAACAATTTTATTTAAAAATGAGAAATCCAAAGAATTTCTTGAAAAAAAGCAGGAAAATAGACTATCTGGTTTTCAAAAAACTCAGTTTAAACATACATAAGCTAAAAACACAATATATTCCCACCAATTTCCACAAGTTTCTGTTGTGAAATACCAGTTTCTACTGGTAGAAAAATAACTTACAGAAAATTTCAGTCCCAATTCTACTTTTTGTTGTTGTTGTTGTTGTTCTTGTTAAATATCAACCTCCCATTGTTTTCTGGGCATGGTGCCAGTTCACACCCACCCATTTCCTCCTGGGATCCAAGCAGACAGGTCAACTGCCAAGAAATACATTGAGCTTCATGGTGTGTAATTACTGTAAGTTAAGGATTTAAAGTCACCTTAGAGTTATATTTTGTTGTCATTGTTATAGTCCCCATAATTTCTACTCCTAAAGTCAGCTCAAAAATGACTAGACATTTGAGAAATCAAGAGATTTATATTCAAGTCTCTAACATTTGCCTTGAAAATCATCTGCTACTGTAGCATATACTGAAAGCAGTTTCTTTCTGCTTGGGTTCTAATGGATGTAGTGATATGGAAGTCTCAACTTTCAATAAAGAAAAACAAACTTCTGGGCTAGTGGCTGCTTTTAAAAGTTGACCTACAGCTATTTACCATAAAAAGAATGACCAAATAATCTCTATGCAGCAGTAGTTGTGGAGAAAATAATCCACTGTCTCCTTCCTGATTTTATTTTTAAAATATTTTTGTAATATTTTAATCCCAGCTATATGTGTAATTTACATTATTGAATTAAAACAAAATAAAGTGGATATTAACGAGAGTAACAAAAGTCATCATACTTCATTCAAAGTGTGCTCTCTCTCTCCTTTGCTCCAGTTTTTCTCAGTATTGGGACAGAGAAAGGGCTGTGCTGTACTAATCTGCACTGTATTTCATGTTCTATATTTTTTGTATTTATCCTCTAGGGTTGAGACCATGAGAAGGCAGAGAAGTGTCTTCTGCATGACTTATCTGGTCAAGATTGCTAACCTCTTTTCTGTTGGTCTTCGTCACTGACCTAGCTCATCATCTGTGATCAAGGGTGTGCTGTGAAAGCCCTTCAGGCCGAGCAGGTAAGAGACTCCATCCCAAACAGATTTTTTCTTAGCATCAATGATCCTTTGGAGAGAAATTTCATCTTCTTTCTATCGTCTATGGGCAACATTAACTGCTTACCTCTGATCTGCACATCTTGACCCCCAGTCCAGCTTCAAGCCTCCAACCTAAGACGGATAGGAATGGGAAGGATCCACCTGTACTGATCCAGAACTGGGGAGTCAGTGGACCATTCTTTCCCACTGTCTGCCTAAGCATAGCATTGAGCACCTCTCTCCCATAGTCTGCTTTCCTTTGACACCAGTAACATTGAGTAAATAGGTCAATAAGCTCAGTGGATAAGCAGATGCCCACTCAGGAACATGTCCATCTCTGATTTGTACAGAAATTCTCCTTTTCTCAGCTTTAGCAAGGAGATCCAATGAAGTATCACTTCCTTGACCTTTTGACACTAATCTCTCCTTAGTCTTCCCACTCCATTCTTTTATCGCTTTAAAGAAAGTAGAACAAATAATTTAGATTCCCTAAGAGCATGGTAATTTCATACTAAAAACAGTTCCAGCTCTGAAATTGTCCCTGGAGACCATATTTTCTCACCAGAATTCATATCTGTAGTATTTCCCACACCAGTTTGTAATCGCTTGGAGCAGAAAATGATCCCCATCATTGTTTCCCACCATGCCCTTATGACAAGAAATTTGCAAATGCTTGTATAGGAACACAGAGGCTAGAGGAACATAACCTAACATACCTTATTGCACAGTTAAGAAAGACTATGAGAGGTTTTCTATGGGAGAGGATGACTCCTGGGAAGCGTGTTAAAAGTTGAATAGGCATTATAGGGGCCAGCAAGGAGAAAAGCAGAGATGTCAGAATGAGTAAATGAGGGGAATGAGAATCAGCATGGGCTATGCGAAGAACTGCAAGGAGTTCAGAGTTTGTGTAGAGAATACCAGTTTTCTAAGAAACAGACATGATACAAGTTTAAAAGCAGATGTACATGCCATCAGGCAAGAAGTAACAAATTCATAAGCAGGCCAGAGAGGTGCCTCTAAACCACTTATTGAGATTTTTATTTTGATGGCATTTTAGAATGAAGGGAAGTAGTCCTTTCTATACACACTTGGATAAACCAAAGCATTTACCTTAAAAGATTAAGTCATATGTACTTAGAAGATTCAGTCACTATCTATTGATAATGTTCAGACTCTTAGACTAAAACCCTCCAACTTTTTAAGCCATTCTTTGTAAGTTCATACTAAGAACAAGTAAGTTCATAGAGTTAGCTGGTCTATATTCCTTTTAACCACAAAACTAAACTTTCTGTAGAGAAAAATTCAACTGTCTATAGAAATATCTTGGGATTTTCTTAACCTATAAACTAAGAGCTTCAACATCAGTTTGCCTTAAAGCCAAAGTCCTATAATGCACTTCAACTGGGAAAATAAACTGACCACTGGAATCCCAACAAGTACCCTTGTTGCTACTAAATAACTTTTCCCTCTCCATTAGAAATCAGCACCATAATTGCCCTAGATGGTAAAATCCTGTAGTATTTTTTCATTTAGTCCCAAAACATTACTTAGCTTGTTCTGTGTTATAGTTTTCTTTTTGTGCAAGGGCCCAAATCTGAACATGCTGTGCCATAGGAGTTAAAGAGAAAGAAAGTGAAGGCAAGAGTACACAAACACATAGTCAGTTCCAGAAGGTCCTCAAAGTTCTCTGGAATTGATCAAAATAAAAATAAGCAAACTATTAACTGAACCAAAATTGAAATGCTCTATGATATCCCGCATTACCCTTGATTTAAGACCAAACTTATTCTCCATAAAATTAGCTTAAATATGGATTTTAAATCCCAAAATACAAATGTTTAGAGCTAGAAAGCAAGCATTTTTGAAGTTATTATGTCATTTTCCACAATGATATTTCAGTTAGCCAAAGACATAATTTAATGTGTCCACTTGACTGGGGTATTGGAGTGCCCCGATATTTGGTCAAATATTATTCTGGATGTCTATAAAGGCATTTTTGAATGAGATTATAATTTGAATTGGTAGACTGAGTAAAGCAAATTGCCTTTTCTAATATGAATGATATCTTTCAACCTCAGTGGGAAGCTTCCCACAACTAAGGGGAAACTCCTCCTGCCTAACTGCTTGAGCAGAGACACTATATTTTTTCCTACTGTCATACTAGACTCAAATGTTGGCCTTTCCTAGGTCCCAAGCCTGCCAGAGTTCAGACTGGAACTTTACCATCCCTGGCCCCTGGCTTGCTGACTCAGATCTTGGGACTTTTCAGCTCTCAGCTTCATAAACCAATTCGTTATTTCCTCTCTCTCTCTCTCACTCTCTCACTCTCTCTCCACCCCATTCTCTCTATATATATATTTCTTGGTATATATATTTTGTATATATATATATAGATAGATACATAAATATATATATATATTTTTTTCATCCTGTTGGCTCTGTTTCTCTGGAAAACTAACTAATACAGATTTTGAAGGAATCTTGACTGAGCTGCAAAGCATATAAGAGGGACCCCCGAAAAAACTGGAACTTATTTGTAAATTATCACATATTTATTTTTACATGTTTAAACTTCAATTGCCTTTAAAGTACTCTCCTTTTGATACACCTATCAAGATGTTTTCTCCACTGCTCAAATCAATTTTTGAGCTCATCAATTTTGATGCCTTTTAGTGCTTCTACCATTTCTGTTTCACCTCTTCCACATCGGGAAAACTTTTCCCTTTGAGAACGTTTTTTATCCAGGGAAACAACAAAAAAAAAATGTTGCTCACAGCAAGATCAGGTGAATAGGGAGGGTGGGGTACAGGGGTCACATGGTTTTTGGTTGAAATCTGTTAAATATGCAGTGTGTGTGAGCAGGTGACTTCATAAATCACCCACCATGAAATGGGCAAATGCATTGAAAGAATCTTCAAAAAAAATTCACAGAAGCTAAATGCAGCCTCTCACAGCAGTGCCAGCTGGTACACTGATACAGATGGGTTCCTAGAACACTCACTTAGTGGGGGCTCACCCTCCAGAAGGTAATTCTGCTTTTTTAGAGGTCCCTTCTCACACTTTAATTCCATTCCTCACTCTCCAAACCACCTCATAAAAAAAGATTAGAGGAATAATGACAGCATTTTCACTTGGCATTGATAGAGATACTGTTATTTGGATAAAGACACTGTAACATGACTGTGGGAGCAGTGGTGGGTAGGGAGGGAGAGAGCAATGGGGTAAAATTGGGACAACTGTAACTGAACAACAAAAATAAATAAATTTCAATATGGACATATATTTCTACTACTCAATATTAAATTTAAGATTAAAAATTCTTGTTAGAAAACTATGAAATGAGAATTTTTAGTTTTCAGTTTTAATAAAATTATGTAACACATTATTTACAGTGATACAATTCCACATTGTGTGTGTATGGTATATTCAATTAGAAAACAGCCCTGGCTGGTGTGACTCAGTGGACTGAGTGCCAGCCTGCAAACCAAAGGGTTGCTGGTTCGATTCCCAGTCAGGGCACATGCCTGGGTTGTGGGCCAGGTCTCCTATAGGGAGCACATGAGAAGCTACCTCACACTGATGTTTCTTTCCCTCTCTCCCTACCTTCCCCACTGTCCAGAATTAAGTAAATAATTATATATATTATTTATACAAAGGGTAAGCAAGATATATTACCCATAGTAGTTATAATTTATAACAAACATTCTTGACAAAAGACAATAAAAAGCTATATATATTATTTACCAATATAGACAAAAAAATAGTAAAGTTAGTTTGAGGTTATAGTTCCTTAAAGGAGGGTTTCAGTATATGATTTATTCATTAAAATTGACAGTGTAACAAAACATGTAATATTGTATAGGTTGTCACTGGGGAAAAATAATCTTAAACAGATTTTATTTTGTTTATAATCTTAACTCATTCTCATATTCTACACATTTGTATTTTGTCCCAAGAATCATATTTGTTTAATAGTATTGGAAAATCATAAATATTTTCAACAGTGCAACAGTAAAGCCTCAAATTGAACTGTATGTCTATCCTTATAATTTACTTGAGTGTTGGAGTTATAAAAATTGTCATTGGGCAGAAAAATTTAAAGAAAATATTCCCTGTCATTTCATTGAGAACATATGAAGTATATGTAGTGTATGTAGGGTATATGTTCAGAATCACAAGGGAAAGGCAACATTATACCCACCTGAGTAAGCTATCCACATGCTTGGACTAACAGTAACATGACTGATATGCTTATCACCGTAACATAAAAATATTATCAGTCCTTCAGCAGTGATATACTCATTATTCATTTTCCCTTACTCAATTCAAGTTAATTCAGCCTACCTTGCATAGACTAAGATATATAGCTTTAATATTTGATATTTTTAAGTTTTACTGTTCCTTTAGTGTATTGAGCTAACAGTATTTTCTTTTATTTTTCAAATTTAAATCACATTTTATTGTTTATGCTTTTATAGTTTCCCAGTTTTTCCTCCTTTGAACCCCTCTGTGCTGACTTCCCCCTATTTCCACAGGCAATTCACACACTGTTGTTCATGTCCATGGGTCATGCACGTATATCCTTTGGCTACTATACTCCCAATGCTGTACTTCAGAACCCCATGACAACTTGGTAACTACCAATTTGTACCTCTTAATCCCTTCATCTTTTTCACCCCATCCCCCTAACCCCTCTTCCAATATGGCACCCATCAAAACATTCTCTGTATCTATGATTCTGTTTCTGTTCTTGTTCATTTATTTTGTATTTTAAATTCAATTATTAATAGATAATATTTATTGTCATTTTATTGTTCATACTTCTGATCTTCTTCTTAAAGAAGACCCTATAACATTACATATAACACTAGTATGGTGATGATGAGATCCTTCAACTCTTTCTTGTCTGGGAAGGTCTTTATCTGTCCTTCAATTCTAAGTAATAGCCTTGCTGGGTAGAGTAATCTTGGATATAGGTCCCTGCTTTTCATTACTTTGAATATTTCTTGCCAACCCCTTCTAGCCTTCAAAGTTCCCTTAAAGTTCCCTTTAAGAAATCTGCTGACAGCCTTATGGGAGCTGTCTTGCAGGTTACTAACTGCTTGTCTCTTGCTGCTTTTAAAATTCTGTATTTAACATTTGGCATTTTAATTATGGTGAATCTTGGTGTGAGCCTCTTTGGATTAATTTTTTGGGGATTCTCTTCACTTCCTGGACTTGTTTGTCTACTTTATTCACCAAGTTAGGGAAGTTTTCTGTTACTATTTTTTTCAAAAAGTTTCTAATTGTTTGCTCTCTTCTTCTTCCAGCATCCCCATAATGTAAATGTTGGTACACTTGAAGTTGTCCCAGAAGCTCCTTACACTACCCTGATTTTTTGGATCCTTTCTTCTTTTTGATGTTCTGACTGGGTGTTTTTGCTTCTTTATATCCCAAATTATTGATTTTATTCCCAGCTTTATCCATTCTACTGTTGATTCCCTGCAAATTGTTCTTCATTTAAGTTAATATAGTCTTCATTTCTGACTAGTTCTTTTTATGGTTTCCATGCCTCTTTTTATACTGTTGAAGTTCTCCCTAAGTTCAATGAATATCTTTATAACCAGTGTTTTGAACTCTGCATCCAGTAGATTGTTTGTCTTTGTTTTTGTTTAGTTCTTTTACTGGAGTTTTTTTCTGTTCTTTCATCTGGGCCATCTCTCTTTGTCTACTCATTTTGGATCCCTCCTTGTGTTTGTTTCTATGTATTAGGTAGAGCTGCTATGACTCCCTGTTCTAGAAGAGTGACACAATGTAGTAAGTGTCCTTTAGGGCCCAGTGGCACAGACTCCCCTATCACCTATGCTGGATACCAGATGTGTGCCCACCATGTTCTCTCTAAGTTTGAGAGAACTTAGGAAAATCTGAAACATTAATTAAGACAACAGCTTGAGTGGGCCCAAAAGTGTGTGGGGTAGGACCTCAGGGAATCACCAGGGTGGTATAAACAGTGTGAGACAGGTTGATAAAGATCCAGATATGGTACCACCCTGCCCATCTTGTGTTATGCTTTGTACTTTTCTAAAATCTCTCAAAGGTTCACAACTTCAAACAGGATCTGGCCTCAGTGTTCCCTGTACCTTTTGCTTAGTAGTCCCAAGCCTGGCACTAGTGGCAGCCAGCCTCAGTTCCCAGGTTAGCCTCTCTCAGGCACTTTCAAGACTGAGGGTCAATCTATACCATTGACATGCCAACAACAATCAAGGCTCAACTACAATAGGAAGACACGCACAGCCCACACAAGGCTCACACCTTGAATACCTGGCTCAAGTGACCAGGACTACTATGCTACTGGGCCTCACAGGAAACCTACTACATAATGTCACTCTACAAAGACTGGAAGATGTAACAGCCTTACCTAATATAAAGGAACCAACACAGGAGGACTGCCAAAAGGAGGAGGAAAAGAACATGTCTCAAATGAAAGAACACAATAAAACTGAAAATAAAAAACTAAACAAAATGAAGACAACCAATCTACTACATGCAGAGTTCAAAACACAGGTTATAAGGATCTCAATGATCTCCATGAGAATTTACACATAAAAATGGAGATAAAAACATAAAAAAGAAACAGTCAGAATTAAAGAATAAATAACTGAAATGAAGACTACATTAACAGTAGATTAGAATAGCAGTGTACTGAATCGACAATTTGGAAGGTAAAGTTGCAGAAAGCCCCCTATCAAAAGAGCAGGAAGAAAAAAAAGAATCCCAAAACATGGTAATAGTTTATAGAGCCCCTGGGACAATATCAAGCATACCAACATTCACATCATAGGGGTGCTGGAAGGAGAAAGAAGAAAGTAATTGAAAACCTATCTGGAGAATGATGAAAGAAAATTTCCCTAAACTGGTGAAGAAAATAGGCATACAAGCCTAGGATGCACAGAGTTACAGACAAGATGAACCCAAAGAGGCCCACACCAAGATACATCATAATTAAAATGCCAGATGTTAAAGACAAAGAAAGAATCTTAAAAGCAGCTAGAGAAAAGCAGTTAGTTGCATAGAAGAGAACTCCCATAAGACTGTCAGCTGATTTCTCAACAGAAATTTGGCCGGCCAGAAGGGATTGGCAAGAAATATTTAAAGTGATGAAAAACAAGGACCTATATCCAAGATTACTCAACACAGCAAAGCTATCATTTAGAATTAAAGGGCAGATAAAGTAATACAAATTGGTAGTTACAAAATAGTCATGATGTGAAGTATAGCATAAAGAATATAGTCAATAATATTGTAACAAACGCGTTGCTGTTAGATTGGTACTAGATTTATTGGGGTGATCACTTCATAGGTCATGTAAATGTCTAATCTCTATGCTATACATCTGAAACTAATATATTATATGTCAACTATAATTGAATCATAAAAATTATTTAATAAAAAAGAAATTCAAGCAACACACATATTCAAGTGTTACTTTTAAGAACAAATTGAGCTACTAAAAGAACAATGTCAAAATTGAAGTTGCCATTCAAAACTCACATATCTGGTTCTGTCTATAATTTTTCTGCCCAAATGACTCACCAGTACAATGGCCAGTTTTCTGTATCACTGTGGATACTAGGGAGGGAATCTCCCTGTAACTCTGGTAAGAAATATTTGTGAGATGAACAGAAAATGATGTAGAAGCAACTCATTTTCATTCATTACACTTCCTGTAATCCTTGAAGTGATAGTGAACAACAAAAATAAAAGTCTATTTCTTTATTGCTTTTCCTCAACCTTGAAGAACTCAGTTAGCATTCTCTATTCAGGATAATGCTGATGGTGGCCTGACTTAACATCTGCCTGGGTTTAGAGTCAATGGTGCAGAAGTAAACTGCTTGCAATGTGTACACGCTGCCAGTACTGTGAATGGATAACCCATGGAGAGGAACAGCAACACAAGGATTAGTTCTTATTGAAATAGCCCAGTTAAAGATGGGCTCTAATTGTGTCCAAAAGATGTGAAAGGGAGAATGTTTTCAGATAAAGAATTTTCTAAGGTCTAAAATCTCTTGTGTAGTACTTCTCAATTACCAATAAATACCTTCTTCTGCAAATATGTCAAAACAGAGGAAAATCATAAGAAATACAAGAAGATTCATTAGGTCAAAAGAGAGGAACTTAAATGAAGCATACATTTTGTCATTATTTGTTAAGCAATAATTATAAAAGTCTCATAGGCTTTTATTTTTCTAGTATGCCTGTGGGAAAAGATGAAAATTTCAACAATCCCCTCTCTCTGACAAACAAAACTAAGTATATAAATAATTTAACCATTTAATGTCAACTTTAATGTTGCTAATAAGTGAGAAACCAGGCAGATAAGAATCAACCTTCCCAACATTTTTCCATAGATAGTAGCAAAAATTTCTAAAGTCTTAGGAGACTTATAAGACCCTAAGGACTCTTTGTGCAGAGTGAGTTATCATGGGCACATATATTTAACAGAGAACAGAACAAACCAATAATAGTTATGAATATTCACATATGTATCCATTTTACACAAAAGAATAAAACTAATTCTTGGGAAAGTTTTTACTTTAATACCTCACTATATGAGATCATTTAAATGAGTTTAATGATGCAAAAGTGTATCTGTCCTGAGAATATGCAGGGAGAGAAAACATCTTCTTCATTATTTCTTAGGCTCCTTTTATTGGTTAGACAAACTTGAATTTTTAAAGAAAGGGTATGGAATTTCATTATTTGGCATTATAAGGAAAAAATACTTCTGTGACCTCAAAATTTTACTGGATGAAATAGAGACAAGGCTGAATAAGATTTTCAGGATTTTAGTTAACAGGGAGTTTATTTAATAAAGAGTCTGTAGCAATTCTCTTCCACAAGAATCAATTTATGTGTTCAGATAACTTGGAACAAAGTTCCTAAAAAGAGAATGCATTATAAAGCAATACACACAGTATTTACTATGAAACTTAATAGTGTGTTGCATCCATATATGATGACCATGCTTTCACAGAAAAAAATAATTTGTCAAAGGTAAGAGTTATTGGGGATGGAAAATATAATTATTAAATGAATAAATTAATAACCCCAATCCAGCAGTAAGGAGCCAGTTGGATATGACAAAATAGCAAGCTTTAAAATTAAAAAGGCAGAAGAAGAATTTTCCCAGGGAAAGACAGTAAAAAGATAGATAAAAAGATGTGTGAAATAGGCAGACATAGAAATAGATATGGAGAGAAAATATAAGCTAGCCCATCTGTAAGAGTAGCATTATTGAAAAAAACTTTAAACAGAGAAAGTAATTATCAAAGAAATAGTGATATACTCTTGAATTTTAGGGGAAATGAAAGTGACTTGAGTTTTCATATTCAAAATTGTTCTGGTTTTATTGCTAACAAGATACCTTAAAACTTGATTGCATAACACACACACACACACACACACA